>JAVSBS010001525.1:0-28537 GCA_033124195.1 Coracias cyanogaster
AAAATACCATGTTAAGCCATTGTAATACACAACTCTTCTTGCAAATACTTAAATATTTATATATACTCCCACCACAAGGATGTGTCCCATTAACATGTTGCCTCTCTTGTGGTATATCGCAGCTGCCAGTGCAGGCAAGCTCTGCAGCAGCAGGGAAACCCCGTGGCTTGTGGAGGTCAGGCTGTTGCTTGTCACAGCAGAGGTACCCACATACAAGAGAGTGAGGAGTAGCCAATTCTAGAGACTGCCCTGAGCACACCCAGCACCAACAAACGGTGCCAAAATGTGCCAGGCTGCCATCTATCAATGGACCACTATGAACAGCCTTCAATTAGAGTGTGGTGAGAGAGTAAATAATGCCCTAAAATAACCTGAAGTCTAACCTGGGGAAAAAAGCGACTAATTCACTATATCTTTTTTTTTGCCAGGGGTGTTTGGGAACAACCTTTTTCCCCAATGTTTTTGTTTTAAAATTAATCAAAAAGAGTGAAAAAACAGAAGTGCTAATGAACAGACAGAGTTCACATTGTAAAACTTGTTATTGGAAGTGCATAGAGAGAAGCCAATCAGGAATGCCATAGGAAATTCAAACTCATTCTAAAACCCTATCAGATATATGAATATTTGCTTTTAGAGTTACTCAGCTACCACAGAATGAAGTATTGCTATCAGATGGCACCAGTTTAGCAGCACTCATGCTTAACACTGGTAACTGTACAGGACACAAGATTGTGTTGTCTTTTTCTTACCAGTGGTTTAAAAAAATAACAACAAAAAAGAAAGCAAAGTGTAAAAGTGAAAGATAGAACAGTAATCTTTCTGCAGTGCACAGATGTTCATAAGCGGATATTTGACATGAAACATTGTAATGGTGCTAAAGGAGCCATTATGATTTATTGAGACAATCTGTAGTATGGAGACAATAATAAGCAGATCTTATCTTATTAAGTGGAACATGTTGTTCTGCTGCATGGGCATCCCCAGCATCTGCCACCCTTACTCGCCCAATCTTCCCGTCATGTCTTGCATGCCACAGACACAGCTCTCATTTCAAGGCTGTACCAAGCTGGCAAGACCCACAGGCTGCAAAGACACCAGGAGAGCAGCAAAGATAATCCAGCCATTTTGCTAAAGCAGCTGGAGGAGCTGGGCTGCTGCAGAGAGGCCCAAGGAGAGCTAGCACATCAGATAAATTAGGCTAAAGGCATCTTGATTTGAAGCATGTTGCTGAATACACCTTCCTACTTCAGCTGAAATTCTAACTGCACTATTAAGGTAATTTATTGCACTCATTAAGTACCACAATCGGAGACCCTGTCTGAAGTAGCTAGTTTTATACACTTTAAAAATGTTAGCAAGTCACCCCATTACATCTTAGTCATGAGACTAATGCAGATTACTTATTACTTCTCTTGGCAATCACATAACACTTGTCCCGAGAATGAAAGACGATGCCTTGACAATAATATGCTGTAATGTAATAACCCTTCACTTGTTATAAAGTGCAGCACTTTTTCTTTCGAGGATCACTAAGTGCTGGGCAGACATTCATTAACACAGCCTCGCCAGACCCCCACGACACAGCCATTGCCATTCAAAATTCAGCCACCATGCTAATGCCCCTGCGTGTCTCTGCACAGCATCCACCTCCACTGCTGCATTCAGCACAGCCCTCAAATACCATCGGTTCCACACTCTCCCTCCTATTTGTAGGAGCAGATAACTGCAGGCACAGGATATCTGCTAAAATATTAATGAAGAGAGAAGTAAGTGTCGTTTTAATATTCTCCAGGCCAGTAACCTGAACTATAGAGCAGTTACCTGATCTGCCCAGGGCCACTCAGCAGCTGGGGAAGAAACAGAAAAAATATCTAGAAGTTGTGGATATGTTCAAACCAGCCCTCCCTTGGGGGTCCTGGGAGAGCCTGCAATTCAAATACAGAAGTAATTGCTAAATAATTAGTAACCTACAAAACTACTTCCATGCATCTATCAGTATTTTATGCCCTGCAGGAGCAGTCAATAAATGCCTGAGATCACAATTATCATGAATTCCTATCCACCAGAAGGCCTAGACAACGTGCAGTCTGAAAAGATTTTTCCTTCCTAATGAGTCAATGGGAATTACTAACCAGCTTGAGCGTGCTGTGTGCAGCTTTACCAGCACGGACATGGTGCAACGAGCACCAGTACCAGTGCAGCATCACAGCTTTGGGCAGGTCTTCCAGGATTTCAGCTCCAGCTCCTGGATTCACGTTATCAACACATAGCTTTCATTAGGGGAAAAAAACAGAAGTTTCTAGGCTCTATGGTTAAAAATCAGCATGTGGAAACTGGAACCAAAAGCCTCAGGAACTAAGGCTTGCAAACCCCCCTCCCACCTGATCAACAATTTCTGGAGCATTTTGGGTGCAGAACACACCAGGGAGGTGACAGGTGACCAGAAAAGCAGCTGCTGTGCCTGTGCTGCATTCACTGGGATGTGAATCAAAAACTGCCCAGAGGAACCTATTTGCAGCGCACCAGAAGAAATAATAACAACGTTATGCAGCCCAGTAGGTAGGCGTCACCTTTTTTTTCCTATTCCACTTACAGTTTCTGTCTTTGCAATTAGAACTCCTTCAAAACCCAGGTTGTTCTTTCAAAACCTGCTACAGTCTCCTACTCTTTTATTGTTTCCAACTGTTCTCTTCTGCCTGTTCTTTATTAATTCCAAATCAATAGTATCCATATCAGCATCAAAGTCCTGTGCATTACCCTTCTTCTGACAGCTCCCTCTTTATGCCTTCAAGAAGCAAACAAACGACCTCCAATAAGGCCAAAACTTTATCTTGATCATTTGGGCCAGAATTCCTCTCCAGACCCTGAAATATAGCACAGAGATGCAGAATATACATCTATCTCCCCACCACCACATGCAGACACACATTAAGGGCCAGAAGGGACCTTGGGACCACCCTGACCCCAAACCAACCATCCTGCTTGAGCCACATGAGCTTATGGCTGCTGGGCAAACAAAAATGTCCCCATTCATCATCGCTACTCTCCATTTCATACTACTCCCCTTCCTTCATCTCTAAATCACCTAATTACATTGTAATCAAAACCAACTCTGTTATCTGCAATTGTTTTATTCCTACTTACTATAATAGGTAGCATTATTAATAATAAAAAACATGCATTAAAGGTATTATTTTATTGTTCTTCAGAGAGAAATAGAAGATTATTTCCTTTTGCTGGGTTCCATCTCTCTGATTTAGAATAAGCCATCACTAGCAGGGTCAAAAATACAATCAACTTCAACACAGCGGTTCATTTAAGAAGAAAAAATAAAAAGGTGGCAGCATAAAAAAAAAAGGTGGCAGCAAAATGCAGCATAAACCAAATGATAATTAAAGTAATCTGAGACTATAAAGCTGGGCAGTAACAAATACTCATACATTAGAAGTCTACATTCGTTTGTGGTCTGGGTGTTTTGGCGGATTTTTTTTTTTTTAATAAATTGCAGGTGTATTGTAGTGTTGAATCTGAATCACTCCAACTTGCAATATCTAATCAAGATCAACACTGTCTTGATCAATACAGTTGTTAAATAAGATTTCCAAAAAAGTACAACAAAGCCATTAGAGAAACCTCAGAAGACTGCAAAATAATTTCTTGAAGCTGTAAGTGAAAAATGAACTTTATTTATTTCACATTACAATCAAATCATAATGTGTCTTGATGCATATGTACACGCATGCATCATCATTATTTGCTTTATTCTTATTGATTTTTCCCTGCATAGGCCAGCTCTCCAGAACCACTATGCACCAGTGTCATTGATGTCAATGGGGAAAGAGGCTTCTCAGCATTTCTGACAATTTAAGTTCAGACAGTTCTATCACCCACAGAAATGAAATACGCATTAGACTTATGAGAAGTCAACATCATCTTCAGCAGCTCAAAAGAGCAACCCATGAAATCTAAACAGTGTAGCTGCTGCTGCTGCATGTAATCACATAGGCAATGAAACGACCATGTTATAACTGTCCCAGATGGGCACAGCATTTCCTGAAAACTAATTCCCAGCATGTCCCAGGAGCCAGCTTACAGACAGTTACCCATTTTGTCTTTCCAAGTGGAAAGGTCACCAGAACAAATACGATCAGGAAGTAATGGTGAGGCAGTTCAGCTGATCTATTTCGAGCACCACGACAAAGAAAACTAATTTAGTGTTATAATTAGAAACATGGAGAGGAAAAAGCTCATTTTGGAGAAGTGGTGCTGCTGGAACGTTAACATTGGTGCTGATGGAGCTAATCAGCTCAGAGAGGTGGAAGAATGAAACCAAATTACACATTTAGCATCTTCATGCAAACCAGGTTTGACACTGCAATTGTCTGCAGTTGGGAATAAGTGCAAGGTTTAAAGGTGACCTTACAAGGGAGTTTTTAAAGAAGTAGACCAAACAAACAGTGTTTCAGGCCTTTTTTTAAGAACCTGAAAACCAAAACCACCCGTCACATTTTCTTCTGTTCATGTAACTGCTTTTCAAAGACTATCAGCTATTTGTGTGTAGTTCATGTTTTTAAATGTATTTCATGTTTCCTATTAACAGCTGCAAGAATAAGGCTTTTTCAACTTCTCACAATTATAAAAAGACCTATTTAACTTCTTAAAAATTCAAATCTGGCACGAATGAGCTGACATAAACTTGAAGAACATTCAAACCTGCAATGTATTTCTTTCCATTGTTTTCTCAAGGGGTATATCTGAATGTCCTCCAGGGGGAAAAAACCAAAACATCTCCAAAAGAATTCTCAGTTTAAAGGAGATATAGATTGCATGTTTAGTTACACAAATCCTATTGTGTACCTAAATATGGCCAATTTGCCTTGCATTTCTCTGGTAGTCAAAGCTATCCTTTTCCTGCTCTCACCCTGGTGACATTTCAGTGTCCCTTGGCTGTCTCAGAGACCTTTGTAAAGATGTGCGATAAAAAGGATCAACACAATGACCCAAGTTAGAAGTAATTATCCAAGAATAAAGAAAAAAGAAGGCCAAAAGCATCTTGTAGCTTCATAGTGGACACAATTAGGTGATGAAGGATGTGTATTTAGGGAAGATGAAGGGAAAGAGAGACAACAGGAGAGAAGAAAAACTGAACAAGTAGATGAGGCATAGCAAATACAAAGAAGAGATGTGTTTCACTCACTGCCACATTGCCTTCCCTCAGTATTTTGTTACTGGGTTTCATTTGGGTTTTTCTTGCCTACTGATATTAATCTTTTGAGATAGTTAACTTGAAGGGAAAAGATAAAAGCACAGCAAAGTTGGAATTCCCCCTCTCAGGATACAGAGTGTGAAGAAGAGCACCAGGATGGAAAGTGAGATCCTAACTCGAGCTGGTTAACTGAAGCAAGTGTGATGTAAATCTGGTGTTCTCCCCGTTATCTGAAGTGTTTTCTCACTGCTCATGGCTCCATACCTTCATAAGTTCCTACTTCTAGAAGGGTCCCACTTCGCTCCAACTCCAGAAACTCCTCCACAGTCAGAAAGTTATAGTCCACACCAGGCACTTCTCCTTCTCTTGGAGGGCGAGTTGTGCCTGAAAGGAAAAAATAGCACATTAATATAGTTGTTTTCTTATCAAGAGTTAGAACAGTAAAAACTGATCATAACGATACAACAGTATCTGTAAAATACAGTTCTGGGAGCTACACAGAGAACGGTGTCAGGCAGAATTTAGGATCCCATGTAAAAGCATGACAAGACACAGATCACAGGTTGAGCTGGCGGTACCTGTTGTTCTACCCAATGACAATGTTTTTTTTACAGTCTCAGAAAGACTCTCTGGCAAAGCAATCTCTCACATCACATGCAGAAACACAGCTGGAAGAGTTTGGTACCTGGGAATACGCCAGCAATTACCTTCCTGCTCTTGTCAAACTTCAACTTCACTAAAATCGTAATCTGTACTCTCAGATAAGGCAACTTCTTTCTAGCTTCCATCATTTCTGTATACCTTATCTTGCCAAATATTCTTTCACATCATAAAGATATTTTCTTATTTCTTTTTAATATTTTACCTCTATTTATGCTATTATTTTTTTATTCAGCATTAAAAAGTACCGTGAGAGTTTTGATGCCCCATTCACACATGCCCACTGAAGAGACAACCTGCAAACTCTTCTCACAGTTCACCTATAAGCTCATTCCAGTTCAAGAAATACTACTTCTTTTGAGCAATAATTCACACTGAATCTCTCTCTAGCATTTGACAATTTACATAGTACCCATGATCACTGCTACTCTGCCAGCTCTGAAACTCCTCTCCCTTCTGACCAATTTACAGCCCTTTGAAGCATGGTGCAAGATGAGTCATTTCATGGCTTTTTCCTAAGATGGCTTGGGCCACTGCATTTTAGGTCACTGAGCACAGCTTAATTGATTAGGATCGATTTCTGTTCAATAGCCTTTATTTTCCATGACTCTGGAGGCTAGGAAATGGCTGGAATCTGTACATCTGAGATTAACTATGAATGACATTTACAGATGGCCCAGGAAACTGAACTTTAGAAGAAAGAGCAGCATTAGAGAGTTGGAGGTGTTCAAGCGCTGCGGCCACAACCAATCTGCTGGCTAGGGAATAACTTATAGATGTGGAAACCATTCCTAACATTTAATGAAGCATGATTTCTCACTTCTGTGGGATTCTTCCGGCCCCTGGGCAGTGCCTTTGTAGTGCATACAATTTCTTAAACCCTCTATAAAAGCACTGAAGAGAGTATAAAGAAGCTGAGCTTCTGGAAACTAATTGGGAAGATTCCAGCTCTCAGAAGTTGAAAGAGCATAAATTTACCATGCCTGCATCTGGCAAATGTTTTCCTCAAGTGCCAGGGAAGCGGAAAGTCTGCTTATGCCCTATTCATCTGAAAGACTGTTCAAGAGGTCAGTCTTGACAGAGTGACACCCTTGAAAAACTATCGCTAGATTAATTTCCTTGACTGACATCCACTTTCTCTAACATCCTTCATTTCTTCTTTCAAAATAGAAGCTCTCTCTCTTTTATTATTTACCATCAGCCTTTGGATGGGGCTTTGATCAACCCAATCTAGTGGAAGGTGTCCCTGTCCACGGCAGGGGAGTTGGAACTAGGTGATCTTTAAGGTCACTTCCAACCCAAACTATTCTGTGATTCTATAATCCTATGCATTCCTGTGCTTTTTCTGTCATTCCTTCTCTTGGAGCTGTGTGAATGGGTGAAGGCAGAAGGAAGAAAAGCAAAAAAGGGATGGATATCTGCACCCTACTAGCAGAATTACTCTTTCTTATTTGAAAGGATTCAGTTTTGCATTCTTTTATATTCTTCAATCCTTACATAAGACTACATACAAGGATTTTTACCTAGTAGTTTGTAACAGAGGACAGGTGTCTTGCACAGATCTAGACCAGAGAAGTACTGGAACTGCACCCCACGTCCCTCTCTGCCCGAGTGCCTGTGTTTCCATCTGAAGGCACGCAGCGAAGCTAATCGGGCAATGTCCACAGAGGTCCCTCCCTGGCACGCAAGCAGTGTGCATACACCAGGCAGCTGGGATGAAGGATCACAGCCCAGGTGCAGCAGCTCTTCCCTGAGCTACACCGACACTGCTGTAGACATTCAGGTTGTGAGGACCCTCATCAGAGCATTGTGGTTGTTGACTACTGCCAGGTTCTCCTAAACTAGGCCTGCAAGGGGGATGGAAGAAGAATGAAAAGCCTCAGAAATAAGTATGTCCAATGATGCACTGTAGCTGTTCCATGCCTGGAGCACAGTGGAAGTGAGAATCAGACTTTGCTGTGCTCCTTATCAAATGCATCAGTCAAATGTCACCCTGAGCCACGCAGCATGTGAACCGAATGACAAAGATCGGGATATACTTTTTTCCAGTAACTGACAACACACATTTATGAGACACAAAGATCAGGGAACTTCAGGACTCATTTTACTTTATCTTTTAAGGCTGCCTTCTTTTCTTTATCTGAATCTTCCCACGGAGAGCATTTATTAATCATTTTTTTTTCCTTCTGAATTTTTATAGCGGTGAAATTGCAGTCAGCAGTTTACTAGTGCTGGCTGCCTACTTGACATGACAATTATATCTCTGCCATAATTCCTCTGAGCCATTTTAATGAATCTATTTGTTTCATCTCAGTGTTCTTAATTTCCTGAATATGTTCAACTTGAAAAATCGCAGATGTGCTTGCTATCAGCGTGACTGCCTGCAACACACGCTGAATGCATTAGAAATGCCAAGTCACTGCGTAAAAGAAAAACATTACATCACAGAGATAACATTTGTCACCTCTCATCGGTCCTCAGCAACAAACGGAGGGAAAATAAAAACTACACTGGTTAGGCTATCTTATCTGGGAGAAGGCGAAAAACCCAGCAACTTTCCATGTTGCTGTCTAGAGCAAAGATTGCTTGCAGATGCTCAGGCTGTTATCCTGCTTCACATCTGAGCAAGTGTTACTGAATGCAATTCAGAAAGGCAGGGGGAAGGGAAAACCCGCCTCCGTTTTTCTTGTAGCAGAATGACAGGCTGCCGGCTGGACACACGCCTGGCAGATGGCATTTCAAAGAGTTTTCATGAACCATCTGGGATGTGTACAATGATTACAAACCACACTTACAACAAAGCCAGAAGGGTTGCTTCACAAGGAGGGTGGGGGGAGAGGGCGGGCGGAAAGAAAGGGGGAAAGAAAAGAAAATGAAGAGGCACGTAAGCAAACGCGGTGACTTTTCCCAGGCACAGGATGCTGAGAATAATCAGCACCTTCCTTCCACAGCCTGAAACAACTGCTCAACTCCTGCACAGCATGTGCAGGAACAGCCCAACACCATCACAGGCTGCACGCTACCTCTGGAGCTTTCTGCTGATAAACTTCAAACTGTAATTAAGTCTCCCATCATTAATGTGACTTAATTATGTACAAAGCATAGTGTGTGTGTGCGTCCTCCCTCCCTCCCCGCTTTAAATTGCATTTCTGCATCCTTACCACAGGATGGTCATCACTGAAGGAGAGGGCTATGGAGATGACTGTACATTTTATCAGAGCTAATAGCAGCTCAGACCACTGCTAATGGCAGAATTAATTGATCACAATGACTGTTGTAGATGGCCCAAACAGGAGTTAAGATACTCCACTAGAAAAGGTGAGCCAATTGTATTTAAGTATGTTAACCTGCCTGCCATGTTTGCCCTGAAATATTAAGTGGCATCAAATCTTAGTGCCATTAGGTAGCAATTTAGCTAATTAATTTGAGCTATGTCCCACTGTGTGACTAGCTCAGAATTCCTAATGCTACAAGAAAAACTGGAGGAGAAACTGAGTGGTTATCAACTCCTTCTGCACATTCAATGGCTCATAAACTTTCACTCTTACTTGGCTAGAATATCCCACAGCATATAAAACTCGTCAGTGACATTAAATTCACAGGGGGGTTGCTCAAATCTTCTGCAACCATAGCAGGCTGAAGAAAATAAATAAATAAAAATAAGGCTACTGGCTAGCATTGCAGGTTTTACCTTAAAGCTACATATCATACAGGTGGCTCCAGACGCTAGGTGAAATGTTTGCCCAGCTGCTGGTTTGGTTATCACATCCAAGCTAGCTGCACCCCAGCTTGTTCATGCACCACTAATGCCTGGACCACAGAAGAAGGATCTCATCATGGGCTGGAGATCCCACCTGAGACACAGATGAGCATGCCCAAGTAGAGCCCAGTGCTGTACTTAAGCTAACTAAACTAAATCTTGTCATCCATGCCTAGAATAACTGGACTATGGCTCAGATGTACTGATGACTATCAACAATTATTCTGAATAATTTAAATGCCCATTTTAAAGACAAATAGCTGCTGCTGTTGTGTTGTCTATCAACCCTGCTGGCAATTACCCAATATGAGCCTCAATTATAGTATGGCCAGATTGTTAATATGTGATTCAGGGGCTGTTTAGCTCCTTATCAATCTACCAGGGCCTCATGTTAAGCTGTTAATAGCCACTGATGCCCTGCTGCTAAATTAATCAAAATCTTGCTTATTGTAATCTAAAAATAAGACTTCAAAGAGGCTGTAGTCACTTCAATTACTTTCTTGTTAAAACAAAAACAGTTCTTGAGCAGTAGTTCTGTTAGCATGCATCAAAACAGCCCCTAGCAAGTCATTTAGAAGTTGACTTCTCAAGTGCAGAACACCTACATCTCCCACTTGCAAAGCAATGATTTCTGCAAACTCCTTATCCAATTCCACTGGCTGGCAGTGGTAATCTGGTAAGCCATCAAAATGCAGCTGATCAAACCACAGGTCATTTGCTTCTCATCTCCACTGACCAGCTTCTATTAAAATGACAGTGTGTGAGGTGTATACTGAAAGTAATTATATAGTTGCTACAACCATGTTTTATACAAACTCAAGTCACTGGTGGTTACCAACAGTGAATGGAACTGGAGTAAATAAGGTTTCAACATGGAGTGTACAAGGATGCTATTGACTCACAGAGCTGCAACACGAAGCGCTGTTGTGGGGTTTTGCTGAGAGGCTGTTGCAGGTGGGTTAGAAGGAAGGATGCTCTTCTTGCCATTGCTCTCAAAGACTGGTATTTTTGTTCATTCAGCAAGAATATACTGCTTTCATCATCTACACTGAAAAAAACTTCAGCTGCCAAGGAAGAAACATATTAGGAAAACAGCCCCTCTTCCTTCTGCACAGTGTTTAGAGGTCACATTCTTCCCTCATGTCACAGGATAATGTGGAGAGCCTGCTTTGGCTCTCCTGCATCTGTCACCTACGGTGCCAGATAAGTGGAAGGCAGGACACGCTTCACAGATCTGCTAATGGCAAGCGGAGAAAGGAAAAGACAGAGACAACCTGGCTGTCTCCAGAAGAGGCAATCTGATTAGCAGCCAAGCTTAATGCAGAACTTATCTGCAGCACAGTATTAGTAATAGCCTTACACTAAAAAAAAATAAAAGGTAACCTATCTGTAAGAAAACTTTGTACACAGAACTACTTAATCTTATTGACTTCTAGGGTTATCCAGACTAAGACGACTGACTGGGTTTTTTCAACAGCAGTGGAAGGAATTGTATTTGGACACTGTTATGCTATCTGTTACACCTGCGACCCCACTTACCTATGGTAAGGGGTAACGACATGAAAGGTAAGGTTCAAACAACATGAAAGTACGCAAGTTTCAGAGAGACCTGTAAAACCAAACGTGCTTGACTTATAAATACAATTTTCTTACAAAACTGAAAACTTCGGAAGCTCCTTCTAGCATTTTAAGCATTGTCTGTCTCTTCTGTAGCCAGTGACTTGGTACGTATAAACCACAAGAACATGATAAGCATTCAAAGTGTCTTGGTGGCAGAGCAGAAATTCAGTCCAAAGTAGAATGTGGTTTGTTGCTAGAAATTAATTCACAGCCCTGTTAATGATGCATGTGCATAAACAGATGCTGATTGACTCTTCCTGGCAAGCCAGATAACTGCAGTACTAAAAGCAAGTTTCTGTCGCCGTGGTCAGCAGGAATGATTGATTAAACCCAGAAAAGAGCTGACCAAGACAAACCTGTCTTTCTATAGCCACATTTCAGAGAGAAATGCATTTCATGGCTGTGGTCTAAAGTAATTTTTCTTCTTTAGGAGGAGATGGAAGGGATTTGTACAAAGAGCTCAGTTATCTCCCTCTCCCACCAGCCTTTCCAGCAACACTATGTGGTCAAAGCTGGATCCCACAGCAGCATCTTGTGAGGATCCCCTTTTGCTCAAAGGACTGTGCCAGCCATACACACAAGCAATGGCAGGTGGACCCTCAGCACATGTGAAAGCTGCTCTCCCCCCTGCTGAGGCACCACGTCCAGTTGCACTCCTCTGGCCCCTTCTCTCAAAGACGTACTGGCTGCCTGGAGCCTCCCTGGAGAAATGATTCAGCCAAGCCGCACAGCAACAGCTCAGAGTTTGTATGCCCTCCAGGCAGCAAGTTATTTTGGTCCTTTTTCAATCTATTTTTGGTATTTCTGTGGCCTTCACTGCCAGCGAATAAGAACATTGATAATCTTCACCACATTTATCTTTATAGCATTTAGAGGTAGAGAAAGTGGGTTTGTTTCCATTTTATAGCACAAGATCAGCCAGATCCGGGCTCTCAGAGGACTTCAGGAACCTAATTCTAGAGAAATCAATGGGATTTAGGAAACCCTACAGATGAGGATCAGGGCCTAACAGATTAAAAGGCAGAAAAATAACTTGCTGCTGTGTTGGGGCTTTGCAAGCTCGTTTGTACGTGTCATGAAATATCATGCTGTGGCTACACAAAGCCAATTCAGTACGAGGGGGTTCAGTCTTTACTGTAGTATCAATTTAAAAGAACTGATAATTACCTGATGACTAGAAGTAAGGGTACAAAAACCTACCACACTGCCCAAGAAAGCCACTTTTAAAAGATCTGTTTAAGGATCTATGCCAAATGTTCACATATAGCAGCACCTCCCTGACCAGGGAAAGCACCACTGATGGTACTACTGCGGCGTGGCAGTTACGAATGCAGTGAGAACCTCTTCACATGTCCTTCAGAACATTCATTTTATTTCTCCTAAGGAAAAAAAGAGTATTCTGGCATTAAATAAAACATAAATAATAGTTCTTCTTGGGTCTGCAATAGCAGCACCTCGCTTTCTGGATCCCTTTCTATGAGTGATTACTGTTACCTCCACCAGACACCTGCAGCCGAATCCCTCTCATTTCCCACGAGCTGGGACACCCACCAAGAAGATTAAACTTCATGAACTAATGAGTCTGCCATTAAACCTGTGTTCGTGGAGTCCAACAGCATGATATCCACTAATTTAAATTGTGAACTACTGATCAAAAAGCAAACTATGTACCTCCTTGGCAAGAAGACCTTAGCAATAACTATGCACAATTTTATCCTTTCTAATATATGGATTAGGGTAATAAAGTGTAATTTTATAAATCAATAAAGCTGTAGTAATGAGATCGCACCGTAATGTTCTGCTTTTAAATATTGGCACAGAAATGAATGAAAATTGCTATTTGTACGTGCATGTGACATACGGGAAATGAAATTAGCTGGAAGTGAATTAACAGGGTGATTATATACGTGCATTTACATTCAGTTTCTCTCATATATAGATTTTTAGAAGTCTAGCTAATGCTACAACCATGCCATACACCTTTATTTCAAAAGGATCACCTCTCTTCTATCTAAAAACTGTCATAGTTACTTTCAGAAGAAATTTTGTCTATCTTGGAAAAGGTTTCAGCTGAAGCTGGTAATCTAAATACACTGGAGAACTACAGAGCACCAGCTAAAAACTGGTTATTTTCAACCCTGTAGATCATTCACTCCAGACCATCTCAACTCAAGCCTAACCTGACCCCTGTAGTGCTTTCTCAGGGCTGCCCCACATCAGCCTTCTCAAGCCTTTCCATGCAGAGCAGTACTCCGCACTGCATGCCCAGAGCAGCTACAGAAAAGCACAGCGTGGATTAAGATGACTACTCTGTATGAATGTGCACATCAGTATTAAATACAACAGGTCAAAGGGATGTGTTGGGGAGAGTGCTTAAAACCTACTTATTTCTAAGTCGCAGGAGACCTGGGATGTGGGGTCACGCCCAAGCAAACAGCACTTTTAAACAAGTATCCCATTGTTTTATTTATACTTTGACATTATAGGAAGTAATTTATCTGGAGGTACAACGTATCTTCCTTTATATCTGTTTTTCTTCATGGCTACTTGCAAAGCTAACTGATTTCTACAAATTGCCAAAGAGGTGTAGCCCCGTCTGAGAGCTTCCCAAGTCAAAGGCTGGCATTAAAAGCAAGCTGTGAACTGGTCAGCAGAAGCACTCAGCTGCTGAGAAACAAAACACCCATCAGCTCCTTGTCGTGTTTGGCTGAGTGGCTGAGCTTAACACAGTGTCGTATTAAAAACTGTTTTTCATTAACTACTGGATCTTCATGTGTCTTGGTACAAGTTTTGAATAGGTCGTATTTGTGTAGAATAATAGAATAGGTAAAAAAATAAAGCCTTTTCAAACCTTTTGCTAATGTTACAGATAGAAGATTGGGAGGAGAAGGCTTTGGGAAAGATGAAGGGCCAAGACGGCACTTGGGACTGGGTGTACTGCAAACACTCACAAGATGAATTGCCAAGTCACAGAGCAAAGAGAGACAGAAACTCATGCAAGCTCAGAAAGATGAGTTCACTGGCTTTCCAGGGAAACTCAAGGGTTTTGTAAACATTGCACAATCCTTTCCACCCACCATGAAGTACTGGAGGAATTTCCCAGTTTGGTGGAAGACATGCAGCAGAGTCTTGAAGGAGAAATATGGTGAACAAGAATACAATGGACAGCTTTATTATGGAATTTTAAAGTAAAAAAAATAATGAAAACTTTTTTGACCGGCATATGTGACTTCTGTAACCAAATGAGGAATAAAAAACCTCCACCACATCAGAAACTACTGTTAGCAATATATGCCTACATCTGTCTGACAGTGAGATTAGCAGCAGATCTTCCCAGCATCAAGACTGCCTCTTTGGTCCCCACAATGACACTACTACACAAGATGCCACAATTACTGGAAGGAAAAAACTCTCTTTTTTTTAAAACCTGGATTAAAAAAAAAATTTAATCTCCCCAAAGCAAGGTACCATATTTTCTGTTCTACTTCAAGGCTTCAGACATGTCCTATGAACAGATACTTGTAATTAAGCTTGTAATAAACAGATTATCCAACACAGACCAAACACCTGCAGTACTGCAGTTAAATTATTATTAAAAAACAATGTTTGCTTTTAACACCTGCATACATACGTGCAGATGTATCTATGAAAAAACACTCTGCACTTTAAAGATATGGTAATAAATAGATTATCTGATATCCAGTAGCTCAGCTGCCTCAACAGATTGCTTACCTCCCTTGCTGTTTGTCTTCCGAGGCTGTTTGTGGTGTTGAGATAAGTACAACACAATGTGGGTCATCCCTGGTTGGGTGTAATATAAAACTCTTTCTGTTGACTTTAATTGTCCTTCTAGTAGACCCTTAATTTGCAGTTAAAAGTCTAATAAAACACCTCACCTAACAGAATGTGCCTAAAACTAGATCAGTTCATTAGTCTAATCTCTGTAACATTCCACTACAGAAAGTAAGTCATATAAAACACACACATTTATCTCTGAGGTTTGAAGTTTGCCTCAGTGACCACATCCAGTCCACTGAAAAGAGAGACTCAAAGAGGGAGTTTTTCTCCTTTTAAAGAAAAAAAAAACAACAAACAAAAAAAACCCCCAGAACATCATTCCACCACACTTCTACAGGACATCAGTATAGTTATTTAAACCAGGTTTTTTTACACTGAATGGTGTACACTAGAGACACTGTCTCCAAGGTATACTTTTTCCCCTAGCCCAGAGCTGTAAAACGCTATAAACCTAATGGACTTCTAACTATGATAACCTCATCACACTCTTAGAAAGCCATGAGTCTCCTGTGGCTCTTCATTTTTTGGCTCTGCCCACTCACCAGCCCTTGGGTTCAGACGGGGCTTGCTCCCTGACAAATCCTGCTTGACCTTTGCTTAGTAGCTTTCCAGCTTCATATTCACTACTGACCAATAAATGCAAATGTCTCATCTACAGCAAGAAGCATGCAGATTATAGAATCATGCAGTTATGTAGCCATATGGATGCACTTACTGTAAAACTCAAGGGAAGGACTAGAACAGACAGCAAATCTACCCAGCAATATGCACATTTAGGCACTATTCCCTACAGATCCCGTCCCTTAATTTTACCTGTTCTTAACTGCTACCAAATTCTGTATTATTTTTTTCCAGTAGCTCTGTATGCACAACACACTTTAGTTCTTCATCACTGCTAACACCTTAGCTGGTGGAAAACATTCTCCTCGTTCACTTCCTGTAATATTGTGATTAGGTAACTGCTCAGAATGCTGGAAAAATGCCAAACATTGAGAAGCTGATTGGTGTTTGAGTTTCAGATTAATCCCTATTGATAATTGGAAGCATTAAAACGTAAAGAAAAACAAATACATTAATTCTAATTCTTTTATCTCACTGAAATAAAAAATATTAAAATATTTTATTTACAGTTCCACTGCTGTGAATTATGCACCTGCCAGCTCTAACAAAGAAAAGGCTTATTGATCCTTGTAGTTTTGTAAGTGCAATAAAATACTGAAGAAAATGCAAGTTATGATACATTTTCCACACTTTTAATAAAACTCTCCCTGGTACAGTAAGTCTGCTGGTTAGGTAGCACCGTAACTCTGCGTCTCTGCAGTTCAAAGCTGTCATGCTACTGATAACATATACAGGCTTCTCCATTTATTTTATTGCTTTTTCAGTTGTACACAAATATTAAAAACCTTGGCTCCCAATCCTGTCATCACCTGTGAATTTCATAGGCTATATACCCACAGGGTACTTTACTCTGCCTTTCTGAAGCCAAGCACCATCCCTACAAAATACTCCAGTGCTTAAACTGAGGGCAATGACATAGTGTCTGGCTTAAATGGTTTTTGCTTCATTTCATCTGATTACTCCTCCTTATACCTTCTCTCTGTTTAATGTCCCTATGTAGGCATTTATAGCTCTGCACTCACACAAAACAATCATTCCAACACATTACACACTCCTGCATTTTATTAGCGTCTTGCAAATCATTTTCTTCAAGTGCCCCAATTTTAAATGCCATTTAAAACTCATTTGCTGGTTTACCAATGCCCTTCTGGTATTGTCTGGCCAACAGAAAACAAGAGATGCCACACATAATGCCAGCGACTCCTGTTTTCACTGCGGTGAGTAATTCCAGAGTATCTCCCGCTCCCCACCGCCACTGGTTTGAATCCAATGTAAATAAACAGCACACAAAAATTATCCTCATGTGACTGTCTGGCAGCCCAAACAAAATGAGCTGTTCCTAGTGTTGCCTCCAATTCCTGACAGACAAAAACACTACCAGGTTTTCGCTTGTACCTATACTGGCATCACACCGAGGAACCCTCAACACCACAATTACCTCCCTGGCTTAGACACCGTTGGCGGAGGACATTGTGACCTAGGGTCATGAAAACAAAGCTTCCCCAAAATCTGCTTTCCCATCCTGCTAGATCAGGACATGCCTGGAAAATGAATGCCCGAAAACACACAATCAGATGCAGGCTTTAGAAAAACACTGCAATGAGATTCTCTAAAAAGCACTTGTATGTTATTTGACTTAGAGGACAGTCAAGTGACTATCAGAGAGACAGAATGCTTTTCTTCAGGACAAGGACATCACATCGCAGATAAGACCTCACCAAAAAAATGACATTTAAACCTAAACTCCAGCACTTATTTACAAAGTGTGAAGCATTTATCCTGTGACAACTGATGCAGATGAAGCCTCTTTGCCAGACAGATGCTGGTACAGAGCTGTGAATGGCACTTGCTGCAAATCACCTGCTCAGTTCAAAGCACATAAGTATCCCAATTGCTTCAAGGCCAATTTCCACACTTCATGTTAAACATGTGCTTAAGTTTTTTGCAGGATAGCAGCCTAGAAGCAATACATGTTTTGTGGATGAAAAAAAAGAAAGAAACGGTTTTCTGTTCTTAGCAGGGGTTCTGACTCAGGACACTGCTGAGTTAAGGTGATGCGTGGTCCCCGCTGCCCATCACACTGGAGGAGACAACTAGGCTGGCTGGCACCAGTAGTCCCACCTCCCAGCATTGCATATCCCAGCACGGAGCTGCCAGATTTCACCAGCAGCCCAAGATTACACGCTGAGCTGTGAAGGGCAACACACGTTTTCTTCACATCTGCTCTCATGAAGATGACAACCAGTGGCAGAGCAACACAGCAGTCAGAAAGGCTAGTGACATCTTACCCAATTTCAAGTAAACCCATGAGAAACGGTGAATCAGAACCTTGATTACCAGCCTAGCCATTTATTAAGCTGTTAGCAATCTAAATTCCCAGTAAGATGACCTACGCATGTATATTTAGATGAAGTCATAAACGAAATATAGCAATAAAGCTCAAACATTGAAGAGTGTTATTAGTGACGTATTATTTTGTGATACTGGACACATTTTTTTAAAGAAACATTTCTCTCACCCTTCCCAGGAAGCACTGCAGAAAGGCAAAAGAGAACTGGAGAAGAATGCCCACTATCCTTGCCACTGCAGGATGAGAGTGACCCAGACCCCAACAGATGTGACAGTTTAACCGCAGGCATTTTAAATGTTTAAAATAAAATGAACACCCAGTCCTCCAACGCCCATCAAAAAATGTGAGCAGCTCCCATTTGTCAGGATATTTGCATTCCAAATGCTTTCAGCAAGGTGGGAAGATGAAACTGTGCCCATTTTTCAGATGGGCTATGGAGGCCCAGAGAGAACACACCAGCAGCCCATGCTCTGAGCCAATTAGGAAGTGAAAGAGTAAAAGGTCACTTGTGTTGCACCATTCCCTGGTTGGCAGACACTGTTTTGGGGCTAATAGCATTATGTGATCTGTGATGCTGAACTTTGGAGATAAATGTGACAATTCCTGGTGATAGCTTCATCTCAGGGAACTGCTGACTCAATACTTAGGCGCAGCAGCAAGAGCTGTTTACGGGCATACACTGAAAAACAACAGATGACTTTTATGGCAAAACACATGGGTAAAATTCTCTCTTGAGGCAATACAAAAGAGCCAAAGGAGCTAAAGCACTTTCCCACAGTGACTGTGCAGTAAATTAGAGCTCTGTGTAGCTATCACCCATTATTCCATATATTTTTAGCAATTCTCTAATTAATAACTGGAAAGAGGCAATAAAACAGTGTTACAGGGAAACACACATCTTTTTGATGAACAACCACTCGCTCTTTTCAGGTCAGTTCAAACCTCAACAGAAGATTTAAAGTTTGAAACATTCCCTATAGCATTTTTCCTAATTGCCATTTGTTTAAGTTATGCTTTACACTTTCTAGGTGAATGAATTATACTGTTATTATTTTTTTTTCTCTCTGACTTTTAAAATTAGGCTACTTCCAGAGTTGAAGAGGAAAACACAATTATTAACACTTCCAAAAATCCCTTTGGCAAAAAAACATGGTGAGGGGAAAACATTTGCCATGAGCTGTGAGAAAATATTTTTGTCTATTACACAAACATCATCCTCTCCTCTTACTGTTACAGCTCTCCTTCACCTACAAGAACTTTTCCTGAGATAGGTCAAGTCTATTTTAAAATCACAGCTCTTGAGACATTCTTCAAAACATACAAAAAGTCACTAACACTTGTGCTTCCTTGGAGCCAGCTCTACAAGGTTAGAATTGCAAGTCCTGCAGCTGAGAGAGATTCATCTCTCCTCTGACTCTATCGGTTCTTCCCAGCCTGCCATTACAGGCCACACAATCATTATTCAGGGACCCAAAGCTTATTTCTTGGATCATTTCAGCAACAGGAATCTCATTTATTATTGAAAATAATAGAAACTTGACCTTCCCTGGAGACTTTTACTGAAGTTCAGACTACAGGTGAATTTGTGCAACCTGCATAATGCAAGTCAATTCCTCCGGGCACAAAGCAGCATTCAAAGTGAACAAGGCTGGCAGAATTTAACCTTTTGTGCATAATTAATGCAACCATCGATCAGCGAGCGCTTGGATTTGGAATTTTTCTGCAAGATAAATGCACAAGGATGAACTTCAAAAAATTCTAGCTTTGAGAAGCCTTCCTTGATTAATGAGAGTCTCTTGCTACCACAAGCCTAAGCAGTCATTTTCCATGGTGTGCACAGCATCCTTCAGCAGAAATGGTTCACAGTCAATGGCACCAGTTGTAACTCTTGCTTGTCATAGATCTAGATACAGTGTCTCTCAAGGATAGGTAAGTTATTTCCTGGTCTGTGCCCCCTTTGGTGTGTGCAAGCAACTCCCATTAGCATCAATGGGAGTTAGGCATGTGGCCATGAGAAGACACCAATGAAAGCTCAAGTGCTGAAGATATCTACAAGCTATTTGAGGAACTATTTCATGGTCTTTAGCTTACACTCCTAATCTTTTTTGGAAAATGTGTAAACTGATTTACCACAATATGCAAATTTACAAATAACAATGAATTAATCCAGACTGGCATATATACTAGTCAGGCAGCAATCATCACAATATTTCTATAACTGGATTTAAAAAGCAGTGCATTCTCAGCCATTCTTCACCTCCCGTCCCTCTTCCCAGGCCTAATGGTACCACAAAGAAAAATGAGCTGCTAGTAAGAAGTCTGTATTACAGACACAAGTCAGTAACTTCATGGAGTGGTGGGTGGGACACGTCTACGTGATGACATCCTGTTTTCCCATACACTGTTCCAATGCAAAGGACTTCAGATTCCTTGGGTGATATCTAAATATTTAGGTAAAAACTAGATTTTCCAGAGCTCTACCCTATTACGGGACACTTCCAGGTAGATTTTTAAGAGAGTTCAATATCAAAAAAAACTCTAGCTTGGAGGAGGACTGGCTCTTCAGTAGCAGACATTAGAGAGAGCTCTAGCCTAGCTATTTGCTCTGTGGATACCAAAACACTGTAAAACTAGTTTGTCTTTGGGGCTAGAGGAGAGCAAAATGTGAGATTAATGAAGAAGATAAAACACACTCTTTTAAGGGCTGTCACAGGCACATCAGTAACATCAGCAGTGCAAGCTCCAGCATAGCTTTCCAAACCAGCTCATTCCTTCCTAAAATCAAGAGAGACTTAAAAAATAACCAGACCATCTTTAAAAATAATTGTGTGATGTTCAAGATCTACAGTTGTTCTCATTTTAGAACTTTCAGGGCAAGACCTTCCCCACTCTCCACCACAAAAAAAGTCAAGTTTTGAAGTAAATGGGTGGTCCACCAAAAGCACCTACCACCAGTGTTCAGGTACCATCAGTGAAGAATTCCTGCTGGCAGCTACAATTGATCCTAACAGTCAGTCTCTCCATGAAGGACGGAAAAACAACTCTTCCTATCACCTTTTTCAGGCATGATACCTAGGCACAGTCACTCTTGCCTTGAGGTACAGGGAAGCACTAAATGACTTCCTTCAAGGTCTCCTCTTAACTCTGAAAATCACAAGAGCTGGCAACACTATAATCATGTAGTAGAAATTTCAGGAAGGCAGAGTTGTTCTAGGTTATGTCAGTTGTAGTAAAGTGTGCTGGTGGAATAGGTTTGTTTTGTTCTTTTTTTGAAGGTATCCAAGCCAGCTCATTCATCTGCTTAGAGTACGTCTCTTTTAAATGAGTTTTTACTAAGTGTACATCTACGCTACAGTCACTTGAGAACAGAGCTGAGGAGCCAAGTATTTATGGGTTTGTTAGGGCAGATGCTGCTGCTTGCCAAGGGCAGGAGATTGTGCAACTGGATTACAAGCAATACTCAACTTCAAATCCAGCCAAGGACCTTCACACACCTGCAATCAACACTTAAGAGAGTAGACAGAGCCACACACTCGCCTCCACATGCTGGCTTATATAAATTCACGTGGCAGATTAAAGGTTTAAAAGTTTGTGAGATGGCAAGTTTCCACAGTGATAAGCATAATGCCATGTGCTCAGCCAGCTCCTACCCCCACCTCACCTCCAGGTGCCCCTTGCCCTCCCTGCCCACCTGCACATCCCCACCTCCCACTGCTGGCTCATCCTGACAAGATCCCTTCAGGCAGCACAGCCTGGCAACCCTCAATAGTTGCATTTGGATTTAAAGAATACAAACAAATTTTAAATTGTATTCTTTATAACCTTGGAAACAGCTGGGTATGATGATCATGGTCCAGGAGGATAAAAGCTGGTAATAAATGGCCAAAAGAACATGTTTATGGAGACAGAGAGAGATGGATGAAGTAAAATGCCTGTACTCTTCAGCTCTCAGCTTGTGCAGGGCTGCAGCTCTCTAGCTTAGTGCATCACAAGACTATACTAGAAGGGTTTATTATTTTTTTTTCATACCAGCTCAATAATTCCTACCTCTCAAACACAGGGTTTCTATCCCTCTCTTGGACAGGAACAGGCGAGATCAGAAAGAAAAATTTCCTGCTTTTTGCGTAACTCCAGTTACGCCAGATCAGCTCCCAACACATAGTGAAAGTTTCTAGCTCATTTTCAATGGAGTCCTTGCTTTACTTTGTGCACCTCCCCACGGTCCACACCCTGCTTTTGTGAATGCTGAATCTGTGCGATATAAATAAGGCTGTTTTAGAGAGGTCACTCATATGCTACAGCCCAAGCTGTACAGAGTTTGTCACAGGGCATCAGAACACTAAAGGCCTGTCTTCACTTTCTAGGCAACAAGATTTTATGAAGGTCTCGTACGAACAGCCTCCTGCCCTTGCCTTTCTCCTCATGCATCTCACAAGGGGAACACAATGGATAACAATTACCTTGATAAAATTACAACCCACACTGCTCTGCACCTTTTACCTTTCAGCTCAGTGAAAATAAGCAAGATGTGATTGCACAAGTCTAGATCCACACAAACACACAAATAAGGAACAGCGGCACAGACCAGGAATGCGTGACCCCTTGGAAGCTCTGCTGACACACGGGTCTGGGCTTCATTATCACCTCTGGAGTTTACAGCACTGCTCGCTATAATTAGAATTGTGTCAAAACTCAGGCAGAGGATTGCAACCGTCGCTGGTCTCTCTGCTGGCATGACCATGATAACCAGCAGAGCATGAGGCAGAACTCTTACCTGAGTTCTTAAACAGAGACCTCACTCTCTTCTCCTGTTTGAAAAAGACAATACTGAATGTTCTAAAAACCACCATACTGGTTCATATTGCAGAGACCCCAGGGACCCAGGTTAACACCAGCCTCCTGCACTTCATTCATGCTGTTGTAAACAGGGCTAACAGGAGAAAGAGGGCTGACTGTGATGCAAGAAAAACAGTTAAAAATGCCACTAAAAACTTTATGAAAAACAATTGTGAAAAGCTGATCTTTCTAAAATAGACGCACACGTCAAGTACGTTTTCCTAACTGATTAAATATATTTCAAAGATCTTATCCAACTGTATGTATAAATACGTATATTCAAATGTTTCCTGGAGTTGAATAGCTGTGCAGGAGTCATTCCTCACCCTTAGTAAACATTCACGACATTTTGGCACACATGCCGCATTTTTAAACCTGGAACCCACATCTTTTTTTTTTTTTTCCCTACCCTTTATTGCACTAACCCGCAAATCCTTCTGTGTTTGTGCATTATTGATCTTTCCACAGCCATTCACTAACTTCAGATGCTTAATACTTTTGCAAAATTGCAATTGACCCCAGTTAGGAACAAGCTTTCTAAACAGGAGAGAAATGTTTACTGCTTTGTGGTCCAAACCTGCAGCCTGCTGCACACTACCCAGCCTGACACTGGCTGGAGAGCGTGTGCAGCTCAAGTGAAGCAACGTGTTTCTACAACGGACATCCTAAACAGGAATTTTTTTGTTCTAGGTTTCTCTAATTGCTTAAAGGCTGATTTGTGCACACTTTATCTCTTGCCACTGGAAAGGCTATAAAGCTAAAGTGAGTTTTTATACCCACTTTTCAGAATCCTGAAAGTATGGGGCTGTAATAGAAATGCTGACACTATCCAGTTATGGTGGTGCAACCTCTCTACCATAATTATGTACAGTTGGAGATAATAAGCACTGCTGACTCAGGAGGAATCTCTGATTGGGCTGGAAAATGGAGAAGTGTGAGATAAACTGTTTCCTGAGTGGCAACAGCAGGCCCAAAGAGCATAAACGGAGGAGCGGAGTCAGTAAGGAAACAACAACAATGCCCAATCATGAATCCTTAGAGACGCTCTTACTCCTCTTATTGTTCATGTGATTGCAAGAGACCTAAAGGACTCAGAACTTGTGCTAAAAGGACATCGCAAAGTTACCTGGAGAAGTGTGCAGCAGAGATGGCAAGGAAAGGTTTGATTATGTGACTGAGCCAATGGGCACCCAGCCAAGAGAGCACAGAGCACTGATTTTCAGAAGAGCCGTGCTCCT
The DNA here is from genome assembly GCA_033124195.1 of Coracias cyanogaster. Lineage (NCBI taxonomy): Eukaryota > Metazoa > Chordata > Aves > Coraciiformes > Coraciidae > Coracias > Coracias cyanogaster. The sequence goes on from JAVSBS010001525.1 coordinate 24,090, forward strand.
TCCCGACCTCTTAAAAATAAAAAATCTTTGAAGTATCTCAAATTCAGCACCAAAAATCAAGGCATGTGTTAAAAAATGTCACAATTTGCATGCAATACATTAAAATTGCCTGAATAACCTGCAAAAAATGCCTTGAAATTTCTGATATTATATGAAAAAAAAGCCTAATAAAACAGCTTCAATTAGTAATTTTTGTTTACAGAGGGGTAGCCTCCTTCCCCCTCTTTTTACTTTGCTTTGGGAGGTGGGGGGAAGGGAAAGAAGAGACAAGACTTGTGGTAAAAACTGCATTAGGTTCAGTGTTTTCCTGTACCCCTTCACTTACCAGATTTCTTTTTTAAAATAGTTACATACTAGTTTCCCATTAAATGATAATTTTCTCAAAAAATGCTTGATTGATACAAAAAGTTCCAAATGCAACGCAGTGATTGGCTCTAATTACTATTAATAAATGCATAATGAATGTTGATAAGATTAACAAACCATTTCAAAAATTTGATACTATATTCACTTTACAGCATAAACTCCAAATCAGCGGTATTGCCAGTAGGCGGTTAATATTCCCAGATTAACAAAATGCAAGCACATCCTACAAGGATGAGCTTGAATTTTGCAGAACAAAATACCTGGGTAAATATTTAGCACAAAAGAAAAAAGGTCTAAGTTAATATTTGTCTAGCACAGGGTATGATGGAAACAGATACAGGGGCTTTGCAGCATTGACCCTGAAGGAATGAACTTACTACAACAGTGGAGCAAAACAACTTTAAGCATAAAATGGGACAGAGGAGCTGAGTGGCTCAGTGATGCTGACCTGCTTTCTAGGAGCATGGCTCCACGCCGAGTTCCATCCTGGTACACTGTGGTTCAAGGAGTGTGGTGGGACTGGTGGCAGGTGAGGACACCCGGAGCAAGGACCCTCTTGGCACGACAGCCAGGCTCTGCCCAGTCAGGGATTAAACCTCTGAGGAGCTGGGCAAAGCTGATTGTCACAATATCTGCTTGAGCATCACTCTCTTCAGCAGACAACCCAGTCCCTCGCAGTCGTGTCACCAACAGGGTGGGGAGAAGAGTGTTTCTGTTGGCTATTCCCAGCGACATGCCAAAAATCGCAGCACCCCAGGCACCTCAGCCTCTTCCCTCCCTGGCAGCAGAGCGCCCCAGTCCCTGATTACAAACTGGTCCCATCTCCTCCCCACCCTCCTCATCAAAACCATCCCACTCAGCCTGGTGTAACCTGTGACACCGTCAGCTCCGTGGCATCACCCACTGCACCACAGGAGAGGTCAGCGAGGGAATGGGAATATACATTTTCTGGTTAGCTTCTCATTTGTCTGATTCCCTATGGCACTTTCAATTTAATATATATTTCTTTTTAAAGTTAGTGGAATCGAAATAAATCCATACTGTTCGCCAATTTCCAGCTTACGTAACCAAAGTCAACTGTGCATTCAGAAATTCCTCCCTTCTTGGCAAGCTAATCTGGCAGTAGCAGTGGGGAAATGTAACAGGGAAAAATAATCTCCTGTGGCACTGTCTTGATTTCTCCAGGAAAATAAAATGCCTTCAGTTTATAACAGCCTAGTAATGAATTAAACATTTTGAAATCCATAAAGGAACCACAATAATAAGATCTTTTAAAACTGCAGACACAGTCAAAGAAAGAAAAAAATAAAGAAGAAAAAGAGAAGCAGAAATATGATTGAAATTAAGTGGAGACAAATCACTAAGACACAGATATGGTGAAGCAAAGCAACAGGCACACCAGGGAGAGGGGGGAGAATCCATTCAGCAGGCTAAATTCACACATTCAGGATCTGCTTTCATCAGACACTAAACAAAACAAAGTTACTGCAGCTACAGTTTTGCTCGCTTACCAAAAAGACCTAACTAGAGTTTTCATATCCAGAAATATCAAGAGTTTTAACACCTTTCATTTGAAAGCTGATACAGGCTTTCTGGTTAAATAATTCTGTTACTCCACTACGCTGGGAGGTGCTGAGATCTAGGCATTTGCATGGCTTAAAATGGCTGCAGCAGTTCAAGGCTTCTGTAACTTATTGTACACAGCACCACGGAGCACAGGAGAGGGGTCTCTTTCCTGGCTATACACTATTTTAAATCTAACAAAGCCAACATAATTAGTCCCATGAGCACCCCTCCAGTAACAGCTTCGGCTCCCAGCACTAGCAAGCTGTACGCTACGCAGTAATTATGCTACCAAGCTGTCAGAGCCTCCTTATCTGCATGCAAATGAGTTCATATGCTATACATCTGCTATAATGACAGTATTAAAACAAGAATTTTATAATGAAGCCATCCTCTTTATAGCAACATAGCACAATTACTTTATTAACATATTGCACATCGATGTCTGTAACTGCTCCCAGTCAAATCACCAAATTTTCCATTCCCCCATACAGCAAGATCTTCACTTCTCTCCCCATATCTGTAAATAAATACAAAGAACGAGAATGGGAATTTCTAAACTACCTCTGTACAACACCACTCCTTCATTGTTCCTGGAGAAGTACTGCACCAAATGCCATTAAGCACAACTAGGTGAATATATATTCCCATAATGCTCCAAAAGGTTAGGAGATGAAACACTAATAATCAAATCAGCAGCTGTTTGCTCCCAGCCGCGACATCAATCATCAGCTTCTGTCAGCCAGCGACTGCCAGCGTGGCAGCCAAACGGCAGTGGGATCAGCAGGATCGCAGCCTCGCCGCAACCCCATGCCCATCCCAAATCCACAGATGCCAGAAGAGATGTCAAGCAAAGGAAGAAGCGAGAAAAACCTTCATGAGTGAGGAGCGGGCAACACAGACCTGGCACCTGGGAGAGCTTCTGCTGGAAGAGGCATGTCGGTGCCAGCCCCGCCACGGCGAGGGTTTTGGCGGTGTGTCTGTGCTCCCCATGCTGGAGAAACATCCTCGCCTCCCCGAAATGCAGCAGTGCTTCACCATCCATTGGCTCTTGGCCCCAGCCCTTTGTCAAATATGTCAGGAAAGTTTGGTGGCTTCCCAGTCCCAGAGCTTTCCTCCCCATTTGGTTTTTGGAAAAAGTCCGCAATTCTCTGCAAAGCTTATTTACAGTAACTGGCCTTAAGGAAATAAAATTGATAGAGGACTTGACTAATTTCCTTATGGATATTTTAGGAGTTCTTTTCTTCATTACATTGTGTGCAATTGCTCTTCTTTTACAGTTAAAAAGAAAAAAAAAAAACACAACAGAGAGCTATGTGATCAGCTCTAAACCTTCGCTAAATCTTTACACCTATTTCTCAATTTCAGGTCTATTTTTAACCTTCTAGCTTGTATTACCACAAGCCACTGCTGCTCTGGGGGAGCTGCCAGGGATCTGCACTTGTGCCTTCTTGCAAGGGCATACCCTGAACCCAGCTAGCCATCTCTCCAGGGTAACAAGGAAAGGTAATTTCTAATAATGGGGAATATAAATTGTAGGATCTTATTTCACTTGTCTGATTTGATACAGTTTGTTTATACTTTTTGACCAACTGGTTACTTTTTGAAAGCCTGCTTGGGAATACAGCAGCTGTGCTTTATAGGCATCCTCCACGAGCAAGAACAAAGGTATGCGGAAGTGGAGAAAAAAAAAAGAATATCACCAAAACCCCTTTTCCCCTTTTCATGTTATATTTCCCCAAGCACCAGAGAGGTGTGGATAGGTCTCAGCCAAAGTTTCAGCACTACTTTGTACTTCATGCAAATCATTCCTTTCATCAATTATCTTAAAGCCATTTATAAACATGACTGCCATTTCAAAGCCACCAGGAGATAGGTGAGAATTACCATGGACAGCACAAAGATCTTCAAATACGAAACAAACCCAAATCTTCTCACAAAACCTATATTTACAGCTTCAGTGAAGCCCTGAGTACTGACACCACAGTGCATAAAACAACAAACAAAAGAGCTAGCGAAAGGCATAGTGCAATGCTTCTTTCTCCCCTACAAAAGCTTGTTTTATTTTTGTCAACATAACCGGTAGCTTGCTGGGTTTCTGTGAGATCAAATATTTGATCAGTTTACGAAAGGCATGATATTATGTGTTTGCCTGAGGGATCAGGGTCACTGGATTTTGTGACCCTGGAGTTTATTCCAGCACTTGGTTCCCAAGAGAAAAGTACTAAATTACCCTTTTCCTTTGGGATAGAACAAAATCAGAATATATCATAGTCCTCCCACATCTACTAACAAGATCTTCTGTAGCCTTTGACACCACCTCATGAAATAATGCAACTAAAGCCATCTTATTAACACTCAGTGTGCACCTAGCCAAACTAACTGTATTTTCAGAGCAGTCAGTCATGTAAGCAGCACTGTCTTATCTGCTTGAACCTCTCCTACTTGCTGTTGTTCTATTTAGATCTCTTCGGCAGTGCTGTTGTTAATGGTGAACTCTATTGTCCCTTAACATCCAC
>JAVSBS010001526.1:0-36303 GCA_033124195.1 Coracias cyanogaster
CTGTGCAGCCTGATTCCGCTCACAGATTTGCTCCTGCATAAAATGAAAACGACAGCTCTACTCAATTAAATGAGATCAGGCCAGTGCAACACCTGGGCGGGTGAGATCAGACAGGCCTTGGAAACCAATCTAAAGTGTCCTGGACTCCACAGAAAGTCTTCTCTTGACTTTCATGGGCTTATGGAAACACCTGATTGCCACTTTGGGATAATAATATCTTAAATCTGTGCTCAACATTTATAATTTTAAGGAAATAAGGCTGAAAAATAGCCTGCATCTAAGAGCTGAATCTCTAGTCAAAGGGTCTTTATCACTGCATACAATTAGCTTGTTAGCATCTGTTAATTGTGTTCTTTTTAGGTCTATCAGCCCATATTCCTCACTACAATAAATCAGTTTCCTTCCACTATATGCAAAGAAGTCTCACCAACTGACAGCAGCCCCTCCTACTACTGCAATTATGGTTTAAACTTCTAAGCATTGTGTTTCATACTCTGCAAAAGCAAAGAAAAAATGAGTTTATGCCTCTGATTCACTGCTATCCTGGTCACGTATCTTTGTATTCTTCAAATATTTGATTCCGAGTTCCTGTCTCAGTTCTTTTTTCTTTTCCTTTTTATCTCTGACCTTTCACTCCTACACAGTATTCAGCACAGAATAAAAGGAAAAATAATGTGTCTGAATAACTTAATTTAAGAAAAACTGACAATTAGACAAGTGAATTGTCAACCACATTTGCACCCGATTAGTGTATTAGTTTCTTTGGGTTTTTCTTCCCTATTAAACAAGAGTTTACCTGCAAAACCTGCCCTATGAACAAAGAATATTAAATATAATGCAAATTCCAACAATCCAGACACTTCGTTTATCAAGCCCTCCCAATGCACTCATCCTCACTATCTGCCACAGCACAAAAACAAAGGATCCTTTCAATACTTTTGGAAGAAAACTACCATGACTAAGAAACAAAATTGATGTGGGTGTTGCTTCGAATTGCAACATCTCCACATAGCAAATAAAAGGACCTGCCTACCTATTGCTCACTCTTACATCATTCTCTTCGAATTATTTGGATAATGCCAGTGGTAAACAAGGTGCAGGAAATGTTGAGAAAGAAAGAGGAACACACTGACTTTGTCTATCTTTGTACAACCTGGATCTGTAACTTGGCCAAGCTGCCGTATTTAGTTTCCAGAGTACATGTACTGTGTGCCCATTCCCCCCCCACCCCCATCTCGTGTACTTAGAGCTACAGTGACAAAACACTTCTTGGGCTTTTAGGACATCTTGTGCTACCTAGTGCCCCTCTCCTCTTCTGATAAACCTCTCTCTCCAGTTTTCAAGTGCCACACTTGTATAAGAACAGGCAGCATGAGAAAACAGACATAAGCAGTAGAACACTTGCTTTTAGCTTTTGTTGGTACTCTTGAAGCAAGTACACACCCCTTCCCAATAGCTTCAAATTCAGTGAGACACCAGCACTTAGAGCTGGAATCAACAAAGATTTGATCTAGCACAGCACCTATTCCTAAGAAACTGCAAAGTAATGTTTTTAATGGGCCCACACCCAAAGCGTATTTAGGGAATAACTCTTCAACCACAGTGTAGGAGACAGAAAAGAGTGTTTGGGATTTCTTTTGGTGGCAGAGCATCTGTACCGCAGAGAACCAGTCTGGATCTGGTTTCAATCACAATGGAAAAGTTGTGCAGCCAGGGAGACAGCTTTGCCTGCCTGAAGTGACACTTGGCAAGATATGGTATCAAGCCTGCTGTGTTGATCCATTGTAACATGGCCTCTAGATGCTTTTCATGTGTCTCAGGAGTCTTTCCAAAACCACCAAAACCCCATCCAAGTGACAGTGAGCTCCAGGCAGGTCACTCAGACACAAACATCATTCTTTGCAAAGCACTGGATGCTGGACCAGATCCATGGGGCAAACACTTAAAATGGAGAATCTCATCAGGAGTAACAAGTGTTACGTGTCTCAGTGATGGGCACTCTGTAAGTGAAAAGCAGAAGTCCTCTCTGGGGCAGGAAGCTCTACAGATGTGCTTTAGGTGGGCAGGCAGAGAGACTGTCAACGACAAGCCTTTTTTTTGGACTTGCTGTAAGGTGAGATGACCAGCTTCAACCTTCTTCTGTATCACGGCTACCCGGACATTTCGCGTCCTCTGTCCCGTGCCCGCGGGCAGTTTTTAAGCGCTGGTCCTAGAGCCTCTCACCAAAACCAGCGGGCAGGGGAACTCCTAAACCTTAGCGCTGATGTTGCAGGTGCAGCCTTCCGCACGGCAGCGTGCTTCCCCAGGCCGGAGCCGCTCGGGGGCAGCCGCGGCTCCCCGGGTGCCTCCCCCCGCCCCCGCCAGCCCCACGCACCCTGCGGAAAAGCGTGACGGTGTTCGCCGCGACGCCGTAGCGGGACCGCACCGCGGGGCTGGTGCTGAGGCCGAAGGGCACCTCCGGGATCCGGCCGGCCAGCAGGCGAAACTGGGACGCTTCGGGACTCTGCGGTTCCTGCGCAGGGAGAGAGGGACGGCGGCGTGAGCGGGGCCAGGAGCGGGGCCGCCCCCGGGAGATCCCCACCGGCGCCGCCGCCTGCCCGCCGTGGCGCGAGGGCGACACCTACCGGCCGCCCGGCAGCACGGAGCCGCCCGGCGGCGGCCAGAGGGCGGGGGCGGCCTCGGGGAGCGCGGCGAAGCGGCCTTCTCCCCGTTTACCGCCCGGCTTGCGGGGCCGGGATGCTGCAGAGGTGAGGTCCGGCCCCCCGCTCTCCACAACCGCCTCTCCTCCCAAAATGGGGCAAGTCCCCGGGCGGCGACGCCGAGCGCGCTGCCTTGGCCAGCGCCCCAGCTGGCAGGTGTGGGAAGCTCGCCTTCCAAGTCTCTGGAACCTCGCTTCTTGCCCCCACACTCACAGGTATCAGCAACCGCGAAGCCCTGGAGCTCTCCAAAGGGAGGGGAGAAACACAGAATGTGGATGTAGCACGCCTAAATATATATATACACAGACATATATATACACATACACATATATGTGTGTCTATAAAATAAATACAAAAATACAATTTTTAAGATAACCTTGATTCTAGAGTCTGGGAGATACAATTTTTTAACACCTTGCATTAGCAATGCCCTGGTTCCTCTTTAAAAAGGTGTCTTAGACATATCCTTTAAAAAGTAACTAATGTAGATACATCGAAGGATAGAATGTGCAATTTCTCAGTAATCTGAGGTCCATTCTTGCTACAGCCTTAGCTCGGGTTAAAGCCTCCCTTGATATTCCTATTCCAAATTTTTCTTCCAAGTGATGTATTTTTGATACTTAACTGGATTTAAATTCTCAAGAAAACAGCCTCTGCTTGAAAATTTGTTTGTTTTTCTTTATAGTTTGAACCATCAGCTCAGCTGTTTGCAAGCCCAGACAGAATGGAAAACAAAATTCTTCATTCAAAAGAAAAACAGCTCTCATGACCTGTTTTGGAAATGCCAGCACATCAGCATGGCTCTGGTGAGAGCACTAAAGCCTAGGGTGGGAATAACCTCACTGAGTTTTGGAGCCTTCCTGGGAAAGCTGGGGTTTAATCAGGCCAAGCATTGCCCTCTCTCACAGACACGCAGGGTTTCTGGAGCAGTGTGCTGTTTTTCCATCATGGCATGCTGTTCCCAGTCAGGGAGGCCAGGCTCATTATACCGGGAGCTTGCCGAGCCACATACTGCAGTGAATTGAAAGGCTGCAGCAGAGGAATAATTTATGGCAAACAGAGAAGACAGACATTATTTGCATGAATATACTCTCAGGCAGAAGACCCAACACAAGCCCTCATGGCACACATCCGTCTTTATCTACTGTTTAAATGCAGCCCGGTCATGCTTTAGGCATTGAATGCCCGACACGTCGCTGCCTCGTGCTCCTGGCAGCCAGGACCGCATGGCAGCAGCCTCCCGTCTGACTCTGATGAACTAAACCCTGCAGCGGGAGGAAGACCGCAGTGGCAGAAGACACCGGTGGTTACCTCCCCGTGCTGCTTCTCCCAGCAAGAAGCCACAGTCCCTGCCATAGCTCTGCAGAGGCTCTGCTCCCAGGGTACAGCCCTGCCACAAGCCCAGCCAGCTACCCTGGGGGAAGGCATCGTCTCAGCACTTTCATTCTGTGTGTGCAGAATGCCTTGCTGGTTTGCAGGCTGTAGCGCTGCAAGAGCAACCGCTAAGGAGCTCTGAGGAAGGTGAGGCAGCTGGTGTACTGTGATCAGTGTTTAGCAAAGCCTCTGGGGCATAATCCTCCAGCGCTCACACACTTGTTGCTGGCACTGACAGCACTATCAGTCCTCACTCTGTGGTGGGCTGAGAGATGTTGTTGCCCTATACAAAGGACATGATGACCTTCCTAGACTGCCTTCCAGCTCCTGGCACAGGGCAGAAGGAAGAAAGAGCTTTCAGGAAGGAGCTGGTTTTGAAAGGCTGAAGTCTTCTCTGAGAGAAGCCATGAGGCAGCGTGTGGGCAGCAGAAGCCCAGGACAGAGCTCAAGGAAAAGGGAGAAAAAGATGCAACTTGGGGATCTTAAAAAGTGATGAGGATCCTGTCAGAGGCCTCTGTTTTATGGTGCTCTAACTGAATAAATACTTTTGTCTTGTTTCCTAAGGAAAAACATTCATGCCATCTGGGGGGCAAGAGGCACATACCCATCACTTAATTTAATTGAATTTAGACACAGGCAGGCAGAGATCTTAAGGGTATTAACTCTGGGCAACAAAGCAGCAAGACAGAGACAGCACACCCACACTCTCCCTGGGAGGAGGCTGCAGCTTTGAGCCCAAACCCTCTGGGACTTCAGAGGACCCACACCAGCAGTGCTCCTAGAAACTTGGCTTCCTTGGCCCCATGACGCAGGCAGTGCCTTGCTCGGTCTTTGCTGAATAAAGCACCTGATATTCCCACTCACCCCTCACAAATGCTGTTTCTCTGCCACCCATGTTCCTGTTTGGATTCCCCTGCAGCACTTCCCTTTCTTCTCCTCCAGGGCTCCTACAAGCTCCTTCACCTTCCTCCCTTGCTCCACCTCCCTTTCCACACACAGACCCTGTGTTTCCTGTGTTCTCTCTGTGGCCTGTCACAGCCCCTGCACCCTTTGGGACAGGAGCTGCCTTTGGAAGGTGCTTACACCACATCCAGCCCCATGGTTTCATCAGGGTGGGATACGGCTCACAGCTAGCAGAGGGGAAGTGCTGTGAACACACCTGGAAGAATCCAAGGACCACCACCTCCTTATCGCTGATGAAGGCTTCAGCAGCTGCTATGTTGTCCAACAGGATAGGTTTCTCTGCAGTGCCAGCTGCTCCTGGAGAGAATGGATCAGGGTTGGACAGAAGGTATGCAAAGAGCAGCTCAAAGAGGCTCCCTCCAACACATGCACAAGCATCACACTCCTTACATGCACACCCACACACCTCTCCTGCAAGCCTGACACAATGCTTGTGCAGCACACCCTGGATAAAGAGGACTCCCCATGGCAGACCCAGCCTTTCCCAGAGCCAGGAGAAAACTCACTTACTGTGGGATGCAGAGCCACCATCTCCTGTACATCCTGCTGGAAAGCCCCCGGCGAGCAGGGTAATGAAGAGGCACAAGACGACGGAGGAGCCCATGGTGCCAGCTTGCCCTCTCCTCATCATGCCACCCTGCTCTTGTCCTCTCCTCTGCAAGAGACACGTCAGCTGCTGCAGGGGCCTGAAGTCACTCCTGGGGCAGTGGGAAGGGAACAGCTGGCCTGGGGCGAAGCCTTCAGCTTCTGAGATAACTGCCTGGCAGGGAGAGAGTCCCTCTCTGCTGTGCAGGCACCAGCCTTGGAGAGCCTCACTGGTATTGCCACCAGTGTGTCCTCACCCACAGTGCTAGACATCTCAGCTACCCTCCACCTATGTGACCTGGCACCCCAGCTGTGTAAGAACATCCCTCCATGCAGGAGGAGCCACTATACCTCTCCAAGTGCTGGGTCCCAGAGGCTGATGTTCCCTTGTGCTGGGCCAGTGGAGCAACCACTGGGACATGCAGCTCTTGCACTAGTTCTGGCTATGTGGAATAGCTGCTGTGGTATTCAACATGAGGTCATGTTACAGGTTCCTGGGGTCATTCAGTTGCCTCCCAGGATGAGAGGTGAGGGCTATCTACCCCTAGAGATTACCACCATCACAGGCCAGACTTTGGGATTCATGAAACCCTTGAAAGAAGCAGCTCAGAAATCATTTGCCTATAGAGTTAGGCTGATGTTTTGAAGGAGGATGACTATTTCCCCACTGAAACACACTGTTAAGCCTTCCAATAACACATTCTCCACATACACCTCACTGAAAAACATACTCTAGAAAATAATATAACACTCATACAGAAAAGAAGAAAGAAACTGGTTTTATTCTTGGGATACTGAAGTCTTGTTACAGCATCTAGCTGCATTCCCCCTGACTGGTTTTGCCTGCACAAGGATGGATTTTAACAGGGTAGGGCACCAGATACAGACCAGGAGACCATCATGGGAGGTAAGTAACCATTTACAATGAGTTAGACTACATGGCAAATGTAACTCAGATAGGGATTTTCCAGGGACCAGTCCGCCCTGCCAGGTGATCTTGTTTCCTAGAAAAGGCACTTCCGGGACCGGAGTTGGTACAGGAGAGAAGGAGGCAGCAGGAGGAAGTACTGGGAGAGAGGGAGGGAGATGCTTCCCAATTTAACCCTTTATGTATGATGATGGGGCAGTGGTGAGTACAGGTGGATTGTTTTCAGTGTATCAGAAGCAGCAAAGGCCGCCTGCAGGCCTGTGCATCAACTGAGGCTGGCACAGAGCCCCAGCGCCCATAGGAAGAGCTGCCAGGGCTGTGGCCAGACGCAGTGGCAGGAAGGAGCAGCATGGTGGGCATGGCCCACCTGGAGACTGGTGCAGGAGGCAAGGGGATGGGAAGGGGGAAGGCAAACCGGGTAAACTCATTCTGTCCATTCCTTCTTGATGGACAGGTTCCACTCCCAGGTGAGATGGTCATGCTTGTCATCATCCGTGAAGAAGGACTTGTTGTGATAGGTGCCTCGAGCCAGCATACCCTTAGGAGCCTCCTCAACAGGCGTCAGGAACTCGTACTCCTCTGGCCGTGGCCCGTAGCTGCCAACCATGAATGTGGCTTTGTCCACTAGGAGAAAACAACCCACAAGGGATGAGCCCCTTCGGTGGGGAGTGATAAAGGAGAGAAGCCATGAGCATGAGCGCAGATCACAGACAGAGATAGCGGGCAGAGAAAGGGACAGTCCATGTCAGCAAGAGGAACAGAATCAGTGGAAAAAGCACAAGGGCAGCTGGAAGGATAAACAGATGGACAGGCAGATGGATAGGCAACTCAACCTGTACCCTCTCACATGTACATGCTGCTGGAAGGGAGTGGGTACACCCAGGATACGGCTCAGTATCTCTCTTGATCCGACACTACTTCTCTTCTCTGGTGAAAAGACACCACTTACGTATGTCAAGCGGGATGCTGGAGCCTTAGAGCTGGTTGCATGCAAAAATGCATATGTGGCACGTGTGTGTGCAAAACAGGGCTTTCCTCTGTCTTGTCCAGGCAGGGCAGCACTGCACAAAGAGGAGAAGCCACGGGCAAACACAGGGCTCTGCAGACAGCAGGAAGCTTTGCAGAGCAGCTCTGACTTTTACCGAGCACATCCATAAGAGCTTTCAGAGGGTGGGAAGCACCACATAGGCTGAGCCACTCTATGGGGGATGGAGAGGAGGTAAAGAGCTCTGTATGGAAAGGAAATCTGTGGCAAGCACTGTCGAAGCAGTGTCTCTGGGGTCTTTGCTGCTGCAGACAGCATCATAGCACACAGATACCAGAGCTGGATCATACAGAGTTCACACAGGAACAGGAAACTGTTGGCCTGGGTGATGCAGAGTACAGGCTAATACACTTTGCTGAGAAGTCTTGCCTCCTTTGTGGCAGCACAGGGAGGGGCCTTGGGAGCAGGGAAGGCTCTGTCCCAGCCCAGAGCTCCAGAACACTTGAGCAGAGAGAACACAGTGGCAGGAGCACTGGTGTTCAGGGCATTAAGGGCTCTTACTCACCCTTCACCCCTGTCCGGTAGGTGTGCTGCACATATTTCAGTCCCGACACAATGTCCCTGTTTACCTGCAAGAAGTGACCAGAAGTCAGGATTTTGTTTCTCTATCTGCTGGTTTTCTCTGTCCTTAGAGATATACCCATCCTGGCTCCCTACACCACTGCTCTCAAAGGCTCAGCAAAGGACATACTGTGGTGAGTTCTAACATGATTTCTCCTTAGGCACTTGGAGACCCACAGCATCTCCTGTACTTCCCTATCTTTCCCTGAAAGCTTACTGGAGCACATTGTCAGCTTTGCAAGATGGGTTGATGAGTACAAAGAAAAGTGAAGCAGGGAGTTCCCAGTTTATAATGCCCATACTGGAAACCAGACATGTGTGGCTAGAGTCACCCTTCCAGGACAAATGAGTGGGTAAGATTAGCTAAGCACTCCCAGCTGCCCTCTAAGCTCCATGAGGAGCTGGCAAATTTCTCCTCAAGACACAGAGGGAGACAGTTTTGTCTATAATCTTTCCTCAAACCTCCAATGGATAGCTTTGATGTATCCCTTTCTGTCCTACTCCAGCATACACTGCCTCCCAACAGCACTACTCATTCTGGAAACAAGATGAGCAGATTATTTTACATCTCATGGGAGAATTCACATGGTGCCAGCACTTAGCAACATTGGGACTGAGGGAAGGAGTTAGAATAACTTGTCTGTTTACAGGCATCTCCTGTCAACAGGGCTCAGATACAGTTGGAAATATTTCACAGCACAAAGGAGATCTGGAGGTGTCTCTGGGGACAAAGTCATCTCTGAGACAGAGAGCAAGCCTCAGAGAAGTGAAATCTTTCCTACAGAACCCACAACACTAACACTTTGCTTCCTCTATTTCAGGAGAACTATCCTCCATCCCCTTTTTGCTTTCTCTGCCAAAGCCAGCTTTATCTGCAGCAAATATGTGGAGATAATCACTTCAGTGCTGGATGCCACACTGCAGTGTGGCCACGTTTCGTTTTCAGCTGGAAAAAGAAGAAATGGCTGAAACACTGGTTAATGAGGGAGGGGGAGAAATCAGTCTGCATACATCATGTCGCAGAAGAACTCAGGTATCTTCAGCCAAATGCTACAGTATTAAATCTTTTTTTATGCATACATGAAGCCCAGCAATGTCAACTGAACCAGTACTTCATGGAAAGCCGTTATCTCTTCTCTTCACCTCACTGTCCACTCCCACTTTGTGTGAAAGTAAAGGTTTTCTGGTGGCTAAAAAGTCAAACCAAACTCAGTCAGAACTACCCATCTGGCTTCCAAATCACCTGCTGTTCACCATTGTGAGTAGACAGAAAGCAACTTCTTCCAACAGGTGAGCAAGCAGAAGCAATTCTCTGCAAATACCTGGTCCCTTGTTGGGTAGAACAACACCTGAAGCTAGCAGGGAGTTTTACAAGAGCCCAGCCTTTGGGCAGGTATATTTCCTGGCTCTAATTATCTGACAGTGCTGCTGACTAGCCTCAGAAACAGATGAGAAGCAACAGGAAAGAAAACAACTTACTCTGAAGTGGATCTTAACTCTGTATTCCACTCCTTCCTTTAATACGAAGGTCTCTTTCTTGAGTGCTTCAAGGTCACCTGTAAGGAGGGAGTGAAACCATTAGCTAGAGGTGTCAGAGGAAGAAGAGACTACTTGTGGTGGGATGGGGCTGGGATTGGTGTCAGAGGTAAGCATCCCTTTGAAGAACAGTACATCTGCAAAATGAGAATGTAGAGGTCTGTATAAGCAATTGCACTGCAAGAGCACATACACAGAAACACCTAGGTGTATGTATGTGTCTGTGTCCACATGTCTGAAGATAACGCTTAAACAAACACAAGTCTAGGCACATATACACAAAGATATTCAGACTCATTGTTCAGCAACTGCAGGAGCATGTGCATGTTTCACCTATGCTCAGCCCTGGCTTGGGTGAACAGAGTGCGTTTCACAGCTCCTGCCCAGCCAGCGAGGCTGCCTGGGCTTTGCAGGGCTTGCATGGTTTTTGTTGAACAGGAAGCCTCTCTGCTTCTCTGGGCCCAGCTTCCTCTCTCTGCAGAAAAGCCCATATAAGGTGAAGCCTGGTTCTCTCCACATGTCCCCAGGAACCGGAACTGCAGTATTGCTCGATTCTGAGGTTTCAGAACAGCCTGTTACCCGAACGCATGCACATCCCTGGTGCTCATTGAAAGGAAGTAAGAAGAGAAAGCAGGAGCTCCTAGAGCTGTTCTAGATGAAGGCAAAGACCCTCAACATTTTCCTCTGTTACATCTCCTTTGTCTTTTTCCTGCATGTATACTTTAACATACGAAAGAGTTCCTCTAAAACCCACTGTAGCACCCCAAGGACAAACTTCCTTTCAATCTGAGGCATGCCAGGGCCTTTGCTTGTTCCCCTTTGTGCCCAAGGACAGAGTCTGTGCCTACCTGTAAGGTCCATAGTGATCGGTCCTGGAGCAGAGTCACATACCAACGTGAGTCGGGTGACGACCACATTGGGAGCTGTTGGGTCTGCAGGTAGGAAAGTCAGGGGGAAGCTGTCAGCTTGCAAAATTAAATGCAGGGGGAGGGGAACGACACTGTGGCTGCTTTCACACACAGAAACTGCACTTCATGAAACACTCAGTAACACCAGGCTTCTCTTAGCACAATAGGACCACACATCTACTCCAGTCCTTCAACATGGATTCCTCCAGCCTCCATCCCAATACCTAGAAGAGGTCTTTCCCCTACAGGAGACTCCTTTCTTAAGATCATTCTGAGCAGCAAGAGCCCCTTTCAACATAGGCTAGTCTCCTCATGTTTCTAACCCTTCAGGAGTCCTCCAAAGCCCACACACCTCCCACCACAAGTCTCTTTCCAGTGCAAGCACTCCCTAGTAACCTTACATCTAATGCTCAGAGCATCTTCCCTGCTTTCTTTATATGCATCTCTCCACCTGCCCATCCCCAGTCCTCCAGCAGAAGCAGTGCATGTGCCTGGTCAAACAAGCTCCCTCTTCTTTGAGGCCACTTTGCCCCATCCCCACAGTGCACTGTTGCAAAGCAGCTCCCCAAGTATGCCCCAGCCTACCTACTACCACAGGTCCATCTCCCAGCAGGGACTTCTTGTACTTAGCGAGGCTTTCATCATCCTTGTCCAATTCTTGCAGCTCCTGCAGTGTTTTCTGGGGAGGAGGTTTGTAGTTGAGTTTCCCATCCAGCTCATCATCATCTTCCTCCACATGAGGTTCTTGGGTCTTCTCAGTCATGGTCACTTGGTCTGGGTAACAGAGGGGGACAGTCAATTGGATTGTTCTGCAAGGGAGTAGCGTCCCCAAGGACACACGCTCTGGGCACAGTGTGGCTCAGTCCCCTGAGCAGGCAGGCACCAGCCCAGCACCGAACGCAGCAGGATCGTTACAGGCAAATGGCGACAGTGATCGGCTGCAATCCCGACACTGCCGTGCTGATATTCTGGCTCAAACACAATCCCCCTCTGCCCCCGCTTCTCTCCCTGCAGGCACCACGCGCACACGCAGACCATAACCATGCTTCTCTCCAAGGGAGGAGGTGCGGGAGTGGGGGCTGAAATCAGAGTGATTTACAGCCACTCTGCAGCGCGGTTGCTGGCCGGCAACCCTGCAATTACAAGCCACCACACAAGGCTTCAGTGCTCACCAGCTATCTTGCACAAAGAGCCACTGCCACACAGACACAAACAAAGCCAAGTCCAGAGGTTTCATTCACCATCTCGTAACAGGTTAAAAGCCACGATTAGGCAGCATTTCATACAAAGATCAAATACCTGACAGCAAATCCCTTATATTAGCAAGTTAGCTGAAGCCCTCGAGGAAACGCACCCACTACAGTCTATCTGCTGGCATTCCCAGTGCTTGCTCCCAGGAACGGCTCACTTCATGCATCGATCAGGTCTCCTTCCCACAGAGGAAGGAAGCGTGATGGTGACTGCATCCAGCCTGGCTGCAGAGCAGTCCTGCATACCTGTGCTCCACCAGTGAGGCTTCTTGGAAAGGAGAGGCTGGACAGCTGGAGCCTGCAGCCAGCATGGCTGAGACACGCATCACTGAATGCAGGAGGGTAGTGAAACTGCTTGAGTGGCATCCCAGATAGAAGCCAGAGCAGGGAGAGATCAACTGATGGGTAGCCAGATGGAGGGCAGGGAATGGGGAACAGGAGACAAAGGCAGGAGAAGAGGTGAGCAGTGCTGTGCCAGGTCACCCTTAGTCAGCTGCCTGCATCACAGAGCCAGCTGCATGGTCCTAGCCACCTTCCCACTCTTCAAAGAAAGGCTGGAAAACAGAGCAATGCCCTGGTGCAGTGATGGTTGTCGTAAATGGCCAAGCCATTCCTTGCCATTTGGCAGCAAGGAGATTTGGTCAAGCTACACAGATCAGTTAGTTCACTTCAGTTTATCCTTACATTAACTCCCTCTCAAGAGGCTGTCTCTAGTAAAAATTCCCCTTTTGCCTGCTTATTTGCAACTTCCCCAGCAAGCCCTTTATCCTTCTCTGTAGCTGTGGCCTTAACATTTGCCCCTGCTCCCAAAAGTTATATTAGAAGCTAGTGGGATAGTTTTCTCATTCATTAAAACAAAAAGGAAATTTAAAAAAAAAAAAAATGTGCCACAGTTCAGGGTGAATCAGCAAGTGGAATCAGGCAGCAACGAGTAATATGCAGACCTCCCAGCGCAATTCCAATGGAAATAAAATACCAAGTACGGGTATATTAGCATGTTACAAAGGGACAGAGAAGGACCAAGCAGCACAGAAACAAGACTCCGTTGGACATGCCAATGGGCAACAGCCCTGATGCAACATTACTTTGCAATGACACTTTGTGGTGAGTCAGGAACTAGTGCAGAGCAGGCAGCTGGGAAATAAAAGAGAATTCCAACTCACATGGAGAGGAAAGAAAGCACATCTCAGCAGCTGAATAACGTTGGCTGAGTTCACACTCAGCCCTAGGAGCGCTAAGGACCTATGTACCATGGGAAAGGCCCTTGAGGTTGCCCTTGTGAGGAAGGAAACCAGAAGCTCCCTCATGAAAGCAACAATTGCTCATGCCCCACTGCTCTGCAGCCCCAGCACAGTCACCTTGCAAAGCCCCACGATCCCCTCAGTGCCATCCCACACTCAGCACAGGAAGAGGATGTGATGAGCCATGGCAGCCACCACCAGGTCTGGCCTTTCACTTGGGCTCCAGCTGCAGATCTGTCATTTTCACTCTCCCAGGCTCTCTCATGATACTAGGCTGCCTCCACAGATGCAGCCACTGATACAACTACAACCACAGAGCAGACCCGCCTGCCTGATCCCATCCTCCATGGAGGGTTTTGTGGTTTGTGACAAAAGAGAGGGAGAGATCGAGGCAATGCAGGGAGAGATCTCTGGCCACACGCAGAGAGTCAGGGCTGGACCAGCAGGTTGTTTCCCATCCCTCAGACCTTTCCTCTATGCATTACACATGCCACAGAGATTTCCCCTTCCAGTCTGTGGGGGTGGCTCACTTCAGGAGGGATGCTTTTAGGTTCTGAAAACCTCCCAGAGAAGTGGGCAGGAAGCCTGCTGTGCCAAAAGCTAGAACTTGAGGGGAACAGGACCAGCCAGGCTGCCTAGGCTGAACAACCCCTATCTCACATCTCAGGAGGGCACTGATCAGAGCCAATTCTGGCATTTCTCCCCAGGTTGTGGGCCTGACCCTGCCTTCCTGCCAAATTCCCAGGCAAGAGGTGACCAAGAGAAAAGCTCACATTTCAGCTGCTCCTGCCTCTACTCATTCCAGCTCAGGGACTGGCCCCCTCTGCTCCCCAGGGTGAGCACGTTGGTGCCCAACTGTCAGGGTCCTTGGGTTCCTGTGTCACTGCACAAGTCAAGGGCTGGGCTAAGATGGAGATCCCCTTCGGCCTTCACACCATGAACCTCATTAAAAATGAGAACATTAACCTTAGAAATGCTCTATGCAAGGAAAAATCTGGGAAATTTGTGCCCTGCCCCGCCACATTTTTCTTGCCATCTTGCAGCCCCAACCCACAGTTGTGCATCACCTGCACCTCCAAAGTCTAGCAGCACCCACAAAGCAAAGACAGGGGCAGAGGCAGCGCTATGGACCTCCTGCCAGAGAGAGAGAGATGGCTGCAGGAGGCGAAGGAGGAATCATGCCCTGCAGAGGGGTGCAAGCATCTCTCAGCTGGGCTCTGCCGGTGCTGGGTGGCTGCACTCGCACCTGCGGCTGGATAGGGTGGGGGCACAGCAGAACGGGTGGATGGTGGGCACCTCCTCGGCCCTCCCACGCCTCCACGGGGCACAAAAAGGGGTGTCACAGCGGTAGCATTTTATTTGCCCTCCCTCTGTGCATCACTCCCCCAAACCACTTCCTCTATGGAGGGCTTATCTCCAGGACGGGGGCTCAGCAGGGAGGAAGCAATTTTCCGCGATGGGGGAGTAACACACCCTGTGTGTGTCCCCACCACCGCCCTGGCGCTGACCTCCCCATCCCACCGCCCTGGGATGCGAGGGCAAAAAGGGAGCCCGCTGCCCAGCCACGCTCGGGAACCGCCGGGTACCAAGCGCCGGGACACATCCTCACCCCCGCGGCTTTGCCGCCATCCCGGGGGCTGCCCCCCCTTCCCCTGCCCCTCCGCCCCATCCCAGCGCGGAGCCTGGCTCCCCCCTCGGCTGCAGGCAGGGCCCTGCCCGTCTCCCCGGGCAAAGCTGGACAACGGAGCCAGCCGCCGGGAACAAAGGCGCGGAGCTGCGCGGCGCCGGGGGCTGAGCCCGCTCCTCCCCGCGGGCCCGCTGTCCCCCGGCCGCCCCTCGCTGGGCTCGTACTCACCGGCTGCGCGGCTCCCGCGGCCAGGGTCCTCCTCCGCTCTCCGCGCTCAGCTCTGAGCTTCGGCAGTTGGAGCAGGAAGGAAGTTGGCGAAGAGAGAGAGAGAAAAAAAAAAATAACACTCACACGCAAAGAAGAAAAAAAAAAAAAAAAAGGCGGCAGCCGCCGCCGCCGCCCGCAGCAGCCCGTGGCAGAGGCAGCGCTGCGCGGCCCCGCATGCTGCGCGCCCGCCCGCTTTGTCTGCGCGCCCGGCCGCCGCTGCGCTCTCCCTGCGCAGAGGTGCGCGGGGGCTTTGTCTGCGGAGCTGAGCCCGGCCCGGGGTGATGCGGGGTGCTCTCCGTGCCGCCGCTGTGCCTTGCGAGAGGGGGGTGCCTTCGTTTTTTTCAGCCCTGGCTTTTAGTTTATTTTGCTGGTGTAATTAAGGCTTGATTTCAAAAGCTGGCCCTGATTTATAGCGATTAAAATAAGTGGAGAATCAGGTTGAGTGTATTCCTGCATACGTGGGGGGATATGGGGGTGTGAAAATGGGGGTCACTACTGATGAACCTCATTTTTCCTGCTACCTGCTGCTCTTAATTAATTGTTCCCAACTCCCAGCCATTTTCACCGAAGCAGTTTCAAATATCAGCTACTTCAGGAAGACCAAGCTCTCATTTCCCAGAGATGCTTAAATGATCAGAAAGATTTTACGCCACTTCCTCTCTGAAATATCAGCAGATTTTCTTTTCCACTCACGGAGTGCCCACTTAGTTCATCAGTCACATAAATCCTACACACACACAATCCTGAGTGCACAACAAATTAGATTATTGGTTTGCAACCAACAAATCTGGATATGCAGTGACTGATAGACTGCTCTTAATGCATTTGCAGAAGCAGAATAAGCAAAGCAAATCTATTGTCAGTGGGCTTAAATTCACAGCCCCAGATCCATATGTCTGTTAGAAAACATTTATCGTATGCAATTTTTTTAAAGTTGCAAACAACTGAGTAAGAGGGGTCTCCTTCAGAGACAGACAGATTTTCCCAGTCTGCCATTGCTTTCATTTAGGCTACGGGTGGCACTTTGATTTTGAGCTCATGCATTTCAAAGGAGAAACAGAGCATATGTCTGACTGGCAGTGGATTTCCATTCAGCAGAGGCTGTAGCCTCAGAAACATTTTAAGCCTCCATGAAATAGCTTCACCACCAGGGGAAATTATTTTATTCTCTGCTGCTCTTTTTCACTCCTACGCTAACCATCCCCGTGGGCCAGCACAAGAGAACTGAGCTGAATACAGCACTGAGCTGAGTTTAAAACATACCTGGCAAAAGCAAATGAGTAAGTATATACCAGTGAGTTTTAAACCCAGATAGGTGCCCTGATCCCTGTTCACAATGGCCAAATGTGGCTAAACCCTTGTGGAAGCACAAGGGAAGGAGCTATGTGAGATAGAGATGGGGAAAGGAAAAATTCCTTCAGTGACAGTGACACATTATGGTGGCTCTAACTGCTCATGTGAACAGTCCTGGCCCGGGAAAGGTGTGAAGAATTGTATGTGTTAATTATAGGGAGCTTTGAGGAAATGGTCTTGTTAAGCAACCCCTGCATCTTATAACTTCTTGTCTTGGTTCCTGTGCTGTCTGAACTAACTCTCCTATTTCAGTAGACTTCTTAATTTGTACTGGGACACCAGAACACCCTCTTGGCTGGGAGAGTGTGTGGGTTGAGGTTACCATTCACTCATGGCTTGGCTTGACATTTCCCTGGTTTTAGCAGCTGCGTACAGAGACACCAATGCAATCATAGCTCTAGCATTATTATGATCATTTTTGCTGGGGGATGGTTAGGTTTAGTTTTCTCTCTTTTTTTTTTGTTTTAGTTGGAGATAAATACCAGACTGCCTTTGTCTTTGTGTAGCTATTTGCACACTATGTCTAAATGTGTGTGAGCACACATCAAGATCAGGATATCTACAAAGGTGCATAGAGGTACAGAGATGTATAGCTGTGTGCTATAGGTGTGTACACTCAGCCTACATTGGCACATCTGCCCAGCATGTGGGAGAAACAGATTTTACTCCTAGATTAGAAATTAGCCAGTATGTAATCATGGGCAAATTGTGTCATTGTTCTGTGCTTCATCTTCCTATTGCTAAGAGGGGTGAGAAGGAGCTGCAGACATTGGATACGCACCATGCCGAGCAGATGGAAGCTTAGATGCCAGGCATCATCCTTTGGTCAGCATATCCAACAACCCGCTGGGGAAACACGTCACTGATCTGCTGGAAAAAAGGCAGGTTTTGAACCATGTTAGAACAGAACATCACTGGAAGCAAATCCCTTCCACCAAGTATTTCATCTCTGACAAACTGATGCCATGCAATAAAGATCATCTCTTGGCAGACATACTCCAATCCCAGCCAATGCTTATGTCTGTGACAGAAGGAAGCAAGGGCAACAGTTAGAGTGTACCTGCTTTATTGCACAAGAAATGGTAATATTTCAAATGTGTTCTTGGTTAGAAAATAATATTTTCTTCTTAAAATATTATGATTAGGTCCTATTTACTTTGACCTCACTGATCACAATTTTTGTACAATTAGTTGATGACATTAATACGTGTGCTCAACTGCTGGTTTCTAAACTTATTCAAGTAAATAGCCAAAAGCTTATGCAAATTTTTAAATGCATATCCTTCAGCTACACAGCCTTTACTCTCAACAATCATACACCTTCTATAGCACCTTATTGGGCCAAACAAATCTTGTGAATTCTTAAAAATTGTAAGACAAAAAAAATTAGGCATATTTGGTTTTTTTTTTTCTATTTGAGTTTGAATTGCTGCCAGCATATCTGGATTTGAATTTTTTAGATTGGTAGTACATTGCTGCTGTGTGCTGCTAAATGTCATCTCCATCTTCTGCAGAAGAGTTGGCTGTGTTTGAGGAAAGGAACTATTTTATGGCCTTTAGAAGTGACTAATTCAGGAAACCCTCACGTGTTAGAATCCTTCATTTTCACCTACTCTTAATTTCCAGAAATGTCTAATTTGTAGCTGAAATTTCCCAGGCTGGAAGCTCTGATGGAAAAAATAAAGAGATTTTGATCTGAGCCGGGAATCCATTTTCATAATCATAAGAGGCCCAATAGTGTAGCAATTTTCCATAATACTCTTTTACAGTGGTTTGTTTTGGAGCTACTCATTTGCATTTGCACTGAACTCAGTACATAATGTTACTAACTTAGATATTTCTCTAATGAATAATGTTGCTAAATCCTGTCACTGTCATGAGCTTTGCCTCCCCCTTAAGCTTTTTGCAGTCTCTAGGAAGACTACAGGTGATACGCTGGGAAGACAGCCTCATGGTGCAGCAAATTCACACCAACAGCTACTGCAAGGTAAGCATTGGTTTTTTTGGTGAGTGTTCCCCAGGTGAGTGTCCCCAGATGGTGTCCCTCACTACGTGCAGAGGTGCTTTCTCCTCCAGAAATGGGAGGAGGTAATCTGGGCCTGAGGCAGTCACGAGGTGGTGAGCATGGGGGAAGATGACAGGTCAGAGAGCGTCAGGAGGCGTTTCCCTGACATATGAGGGGGCATTCACTGCATCATGAAGTGCCACTCAAGTCCTTGGTAAACCCAGCACTGCCTCCTCCGCCTCCCAGTTAAGCAGGATAAAGATGCAGCCAATGAAGCATTAATTCATCTCAGATGAATAAAACACAGGTACAAGGTGTCCCAGGATTTGCTTTAAAAGGCAGCATCCTAAGGTTGATCCTGCTGGGCACAGCAGACATGGTGCCCATCTTCTTCCTGCTAGGTGCCACTCACCCCTCCTGAAGCACTACAAAGGATTGTACAGCCAATGGAGTGGGAAGGGAGGAAAGGGCCGGGGTTTAAACACAGTGCTGGGCAAGGGAGCCAACATTCAGCATGGAGAGGAAGGAGGAAGAATGCACTTTGGGGTGCATCCACAGAGCCCCTGGCAGGGGGTGTATCTGGGTTTCTCAATCCCTGATCCCATGGCAATTCCTTCAAACCACCAGGACTTGAGGGCTGCCAGCCGGATGAAGAGCTGGCCCCAGAAAACGTGACTGGGTTTCCATCTCTCCAGCTCTTTCAGAAGAGATTTCCTTGAAAGATGGAGAGAAGATTGGAGATTTAATGCTTGTCTAAGCAGCTTTCAGGCCAGTTAATGTGCTAATCTCATAACCCCCATCTTCAGCCTGAAGGTGCGCAAAGACTTCACATGTCATGCCTGGATGACTCAACTCACCTCGGGGAGCAAGGGGAACAGCAAGACAGAGAAAGTAAAAGGATTCAGTTGGGGATAAGAGAGTAAGGGCAAAACAGAGCCAGCTTCCTCCAGAGGCTAGCCTGAGAAAAGCTGAGGACGGACAGAGCAGCCCAGTAAAGGAGAGCGAGAGATAAGCAAGTGGAACAGGGGGGTGAGAGAGCAGGACTAGGTTAAGAGAAAGTTTCTGCCACTGGGGAGCAGGGGTTTCTTATCTGCATACCCTGCACTCCAGGCCCAGCATGGAGGAAAGCAGCTTTTGCTTACCATCAATCCACGGATGTCATGGTGGGAGCTGGTGTCTTGCAGAGTATGGTGTCCTAGAGAAGTCACCCACCGAAGCTGGATTTGAAAGAGTACTGAATTATTTTAGGACCTCTCAGAGAACAGGTGGTTATGTAAGGTCAAATCTCAGCAAGTGTAATCAAATCTCAGCCCTAAGCTGATCAGCAGGCAGGGTGTTAGGAGGTATTTATCCAAGCACTCCTCCTTGCATTGTGACTTTCCTCCAAAACAGCCAGAGCTGAAGCTAGGACTAAATTAAGAGAGCTGTGCCATCCTTTCCTCCTCTGCTGGCCTTAGTAAATCCTCCTTGCCAGCTGCACCCTGCCTTGCCTGTGCTAAACACTCCTCACAACAGAGACCTTGATTTTATACTGGAATTCATGGCTCCATGTTGGACTGTGTCCAGGCTACCGCTAGCTCCTAGGTGCCTTATATGCCTTGGTGCTTTAGCCTTAGCAATGCTCCAGGCATGCTGCTTGCAGCTACATAACCTCTCTCTGAAGCCATGAGGCAGTAATTACCAGCATCTCTGTGACAACATTTTTCTGTTATTGCACTTGTGGTGTTCACATATTATTGCTCTCATGGCCCTGCCTCTGCAAACCCCCACAACATCGTTGTGGTGGGGGTTTCTCATGGAAAGCACTGATGTGAGAATTGCTCTTCCTCCCTCTCCTTCTTTATCTCTTGTTTTGTAGACTTTAGTATGTAAAAGAGAAAACCAAATGTGGTACTCAACAAAGCAGCTAACAGCTATTTAAATTCTCAATAAATGTTATTCTGTAATATATACTCACAGAAGCTTAACAAGCAATGAATGTGCAACTTTTGTACGTGATGAGCATTCTCCTCTCAGAGCTAATAGAATCACTACCAGAAATAACCCATAGGGAGTTTAAGTGGGTCCTGAGATAAAGCATGTAATGCTAAGGGAAAGCACAGCAAGAAATCATCATCCTCATCATTTTCATCATCATTACCTGCTGCATTGGAGAGAGCCTTTAGAGGATGCTGCTCCTATGGGATCCCATCACTATCCTTCCCAGCTGGCCACTGGGGAAAGTTTCTCCTTTTTAACTCTCCTCTTTCTTTATTTTCGTTTTTCTCTAGAAATGACTTTCACCATTACAGTCAAAGTATGCCGTCAGCTGTGGACCCCACAAACACATCTTTGTGTATGTGAAACTGCCAGAACATCCTTTGTGCAACAAACGCATGCCCAGCATGCAATGATGGCTACTAAACAGTTCACTTAGTCTATGATGTGTTTATGATGCTTGAATGGACCCGAGAAGTGGGCTGCAGTTCCAGGTTCTTGGCATAGAAATATCCTTAGGGGCCTTGCAGTAAGAGACTCCAATTAACTTTATGGAGGTGTGTACCTCCATTAGAAAGCAAAAGTGCAGAGGATGTAAACTGAAAGAAAGGTTGGAATCTGCCAGTGAATGGACATAAAAAAAACCTAAAAAACCACCCCAAAAAACATTAAAATATTAAACCCTATGCATTTGTAAGATCCTGAGAGAACAGAAGGCTTAGTACCTAGTAATATACCTGAGAAATGAAAGGAGAAAATAAATTTTAAAATAAATATTTATTTATATTTTCATCCCCTGGCTTTTCCCCTTCCACAGTTATTTTCACCAGGGATCTGCTATCACATGGCAGCTAGAGCATTTAGCATCTGTGTGTCTGGGAGGTGAGCAGCCACTCAAGAGACAAGATAATGGAGCAGGAAGAGCTGCCTCCTCTGCCCATTAGTTGAATGTTCCCAAGGAAAGCATGAGATGGTCCCCAGAAGCAATCCTTTCTGTTTGAAAGCCTCAGCTGTTACATGAAAAAAATCATAATAATGGTGGCAAAGAGCTGAACTGAATGAAATTGCACAGCGGTGCTTTTATTTGGTAGGAGGAGGAAAGAGAAGTATGTCTGTAGCATGGTGCGAAAGCCATAGGAAGAGATGTGGAGAGATAAGGAAGAGAAAGAAAGAAACATTTTACCAAAATGTTTTAGAAGAGCCATTCTTTATTGGGCTGCTGGTTGCCAAGGAGAAATAATTGATTGTTCAGAAAAAAAAGATGACAAAAGGAGCTGTCAGGATAGAAGACATCTGGAGCTGACTTGTGTATGGTTTCTTAGCCCAATGACACTGAATCATTTGCTTCATCACTTTAAACTGAATAAAGCTCTGAAATTATCTGATTTCCATTTAAATAAAACCACTCCTTTGCAGTCTCTTCTTTTATCTTTTTTTTTTAATCAAGGCGATATTACTTCTCTGTTTAGTTCAGTGTGTGATCACTTTTAGTTAGTGCTAGTGGATCATTTAATCACTGTTCACAGCTATATGGCATGTAATTCATACAGAAACAATCAATTACGGAAAAAGATAGATCTAAGGAAAACCCTTACTGTAGAAACTGTTATTCAGGTACTTTTGTAAGAGCAACCACATGCTCTGCCTTCTGGCAGTCACATAGATAACAAGATTAACTACCTGGATTTGATCAAAAAAAGGGAAAAAATGTTAGGTCATGGTTCACTATATTAATGTTGAGCTTGTTCTGTAAATGGCATTCAGGAGGAAAATAATCTTATAAAACAAAAACCTGATATTTTAGTTGTGGGCAGAATGAAAACAGGAAAGTGAGGAAGATTTTTTAAATGATCTAAGAACCTCCATCCCACTGCAGCACTACTAACAGCCTGAATGCAGACATTAAGCAAAGTTAATGCACAGAAAGGACGCTCACTAATGTTACTGCTTTCTCATGGGACAACTCTGCAATGAGCAGGGAGATGCGCTTAAACAATGAATCACAATTCAGTTATAAGCTATTGAGCTTTTTGTGATGCATGGCCAAGCACATCAGCCCCCACAGCACATATCTGGGTCTCATCTGCAGGTCTATGAACTTTCTGTCCATCAGCTTCCATATTTACAAATAAGGATGATGAAAACTAGCTCACTGTTTTGAGATCTGTGCACAAAAAGCACTATCTAGAAAGGACTCATTCTGGTTTTCCTTTTATTTAAACCAATCAGGGAAAAGTTTGTGTAAGTTAATAAAATCATACCAGTGTAGCAGTCTTGTGAGTACTAGATGGCAAGACTTGGTTATCTGTTCCAAGAAAGGCCAGACTCACTACTCAGAAGAAAATGTAATTCTCTGGCAACTAATGAAGTGTATGACAGGCTACATGGGTCTTATATCATCCGCTATAAAAAGCCCCAACATGTCCTAATGCATTGGTGCCTGAAAGACTGGGGACTGTAAGGATGTTCTGACGTGCACAAATCAAGCACCCTTAACTGAATGAGAAAAGTTGGGGCTTCATTTTTCCTGAAGAAGCCTTGGCAATGGCCATTTGGCTTACTGGCTTAGTCATGTCCCCAGCGTCACCTGGTTTCTAACACAGACAGGGCCATTGCTGATAGTTCAGCTAAACTTTATGGTTTGATTTATGCTTCCTCAAAGGACCTTTTTCTCCAGACTGACCATGGTAATCTCTCTCTAGAGTCCTGGCAGTGGAAAAACAGACCTCAGCCAGAACAGCCTCCAAGGCATGAGCGGAAATGAGAATCAAGACCAGGCTCTTTTGCAAGCTGAGCTCAGAGACACTCAACTGTTGTATCCAGCAGTAGGCACAGATTCCCAAAGTTAGCACACCCAGTTTATTGCAGGCTGCTATAAATGCTTAATCTTGACACCAGAAGAGAGGTGCATGATATCCTAAAGAAGAGCAATAAAACTCCACTAGGATGCTGCCTTCTCTACATCTTTGATGGACTGATTTGTATGTATTCAAACAGCTAAATATCTGTGCCATGCAAAGCCTTATCTTCTATATCTGTTTCTCTTTTTTTCACTAGGACAAACAACTTAGACATCTTAGGAACACGATGGGCATTGGGGAAGGAGGGTAACAGCATGCAAATCTTCTTTTGCAGGCACCTTGGTACACTGAGTGTCTCACCAAAATGCTGTTGACATAACAACCTCACTGACCTTCTACAAGACCAAGAGAAAATCTAATTCCAAATCCAGGTCCTACAACGGTCATTCTCTTGCCAGGGATTCAGAGGCATTTGGTAGGCTGCCTGTCTGCAGGAGGGAAGCTGAGGTTTAACTGCAGATGGGAAATTCTCTGCTCATTTCCAGTCTGGTATGTCTTTGTGGCAAGTGATAACACTCTATTAATAAGGCACAAAGTCTCCCAAGTACCTGGCACAAGCTTGTAAAGATATGTTTCAAAAGAGTTATTGTGCCCCATGCCAGCCACAGCCCTCATCCACTGCACCCCTAAGTCTGCCTTAATGATCCCTCGACTGTGGGATTTCCTCCCACAGTCCCATGAGCTCAGCCATTCCCTGGAAAAGTCACTGTCTTGTAAACTTGTGTTTTCTTTGTCATTCAAGTGAGCTTTTTCTGGTATAACTACAGTTACCATGGCTACACCAGCTCATAAATAGGGTCAGAAACCTTGGAGATGTTTTTAAGTGATTCCTTGGAACAGGGAATATTTCGGTCAGAGGTAACAAAGCTCATGGGTTTTCCTTTTGGGAAACAGGGACTGCACTCCTGCTACTGCTTGGGCCCCATGGATTCTGGTGCAGCTCTGGTCTGCATTAGGTGGCAACTGATGTGGCCCAGAAGGCTGGCGCTGGCTTTCCTGGGGCCAGGGGAGGAAGAGCCTGGGCAAGGGCAGAGAGGGGCAGAGAGGTCCCTGTGCAGAACTTGTTGTCCATCTGGGGTAGCAGCTGGACACCAACACAAAGCTGGTGCCTGTTGCTCTGCAAAGGAGCTGCGCACCTGCATCCCAGCAAAACAAATGCCACCTGCTTTGTGAGGGGATGGGAAAGAGGAGGAGAGGAGGGAATGGCCTGATAGTCATGGAAGAAAGAACATGATAAGTGGGGCCCTTTAGGGAGCTTCTGCCATGTTTTGTTACTGGCCAAAGAATATCTTCACGTGACACCAGGGAAATTTTTTTCCACATATCCACATTTGTCAAAGAGAAATGAGCCAGACTTCATTGGAAAAACAGGAAAACAAAGAGTGTGTTTTGAAAACAAACAGCCTGAAAATATTTAAATTTTTAAGGTTCAGAAAAGACAAGTAGAGGGCTATAGAGCTGATTTCCCCAGCAACTCTACCTACATAGGAAAAGGCAGAAGGGGAGGGGGAGCCCCTGGAAACCTGTGTGCAGCAGATGGAGGCATGGGAATGAGCAGCAGGGATGGGAGCAGAGTCTGCTGCCAGCAGGCTGCACCTCTTTATATCCACACAAGCAGGTCCCTGCCCACAGTAATCACTTCTGCTGTCAGGAGCTGCTGAGCACAATCAATCTTCATGCATTTGTATACAAGCTCTAGTTGTCACAAGGAAGAGACGATGTCAACACGATGCTGCCCCCGTCCTCTTTCCTGTGCCCAGAAATTATTGCACGAGCCTCTGAAAGGTGTGTGATTGTCCTCAAAAGCGTGGGAATGCTAAGCATGTTTGCTCCATCTCTGCTATATTGAAAGCCCCTCGGCTGCATCTAGGATTTACTTCCCAGCTTCTCTGTACTCACTCAAGGGCTAGGACCTTATTGATTTTTTAGATGTAAGCTAAGAGACTCGCTGAAGGATTTATCTCATCTAACCTCAGCCATCTGAAAGGCCTGAGGCCTCATCTGTTTGGCTCTTGCACAGCACCAGAGCAGTGCAGGACTGATCCCCGCTGGTGGATTCTGTTATGTCAGAGAGAGCCTGTCCTTTCTTGGTGACATGCAGTCACACCCCTGGCTGGCATGGATGCTTCAAAATCCCTTCCTCCAGCCTCACCCATCCATCACTAAACAAACCCACACCTTTGTTCCTTCCTGCCACTGTGATGCTCCAATGCTTCTAGTGCAGCTCTGGTCTCTGGGACCATTTTTGGCTTTGCCAGCCCTGACCGCATGTTGTGAACTGGATGCTCAACAAGGTAAGCGAGTAGTGCTTCACCAGAGCCAACGGACCCCAGAGCATTGTTAACCCTGTGGTTATGCCCCAAGCCAGAAGGTTACTGCCCATGACTGATGTGCTGCTGCTGCTGCTGAGGTTGATTTTCCAGCATCTTCTAGCAGGGCCCTAGACCTCCTGTTTTCATCCTGATACTCCATGCATTTTTTCCAAATCTCTGACACTGATCTCCCAGGCAGTAACAGCAAGTTATTAAAACACACTGGAAATATGAATCACCTGATAAAAAAGTGTGCATTATCATGCATAGACTTTTGCTGGGTTGGGCTGAGACCCCATCTCTTCCCTTTCTCAAGCAACCCCTCCCAGTAGCAAAGACCCCACTGGCTGGCCACCCACAAGCAACACAAACGTTCTCCCTTCTTCCCCTACGATCCCATCTTCTGGATACAGTTAAATATTCACTGGGGCCCCGTGCAGCATCTCAGCAGTGTTCTCTGTGAATCGCTTGAGAAGGTTCATCCCTCTCAGCACCAGGCTGACCATGTGCACTGTTTTGTAAGGTGCACCTTGACCCCTGCGGCACCACTGGGAAGTTTTCTGGAAGCCTCTCCATGCATTCACCAGCACAGGGGATGGACCTGGAGTGATTAGGACCAACTCCACCTTTCCCTGCATGTGTGTGTGTGTGTGTGGAGGCCCCAGACCTCACTGGAGCTGTGCCTGAACAGTGCTGAGATCACAGCACTCCCCACATGTCCCCCCCTCGCCATGCAGGCACCCGCCCACGGTTGATGGCCTGATGTCACCTGGTGGCAGGGTATATCTAGAGGAGAAAGGACACCTCGAGACCCTTTCTACACAGGCTGGAGGACAGGAGTTGAATGATTTGCAAGAGGAGCCTTTGGCACTGTAAGTATTTCCCAGGAGCTCAAAGCAATAATGAAGGGGGCGGGGGGATGAAAGAGGAACTGGCTGCAGAACCCGGAGGAGAAAAAAGTCCTGATAAAACCCCATGGGAGGAAAATTCAGATGTTTGTGCTTGAGAATGCAGTAGCTAAGAGAGGGAGTTGTGGTTCTTGGGTGGTCATTTTCTGGTTCCTCCTAACATATAGGGCAAGTGCTGCAGCGGTGGTTTGTCTCAAAGCTCCTTGGCTGTGTGAGCAGCTCTGCTCTCTTTGGGGCCACTCAGCTTCTCATGCTGAGTACTCCTGGGTCGGAGCTCCATGGCATGCCCTTGGCTTACGTCCTTGGCTGGCAAGTGTGAGAAACACTGCGGGGGCTCCTGGGGAGTGGTCAGGACAGGCAACTAGTGTTTCCTGCCCCAGTGCCCACCTGTATATGCAAGGCACATTGATGAGGAGTTTACACTGCATGATCCTGTACCTCTGGTGTTACTGAATCACTTCTTTCAACTGGGATAGTCTTTCCAACGATCCCCATCTGGGAAGCAGTTATGGGACTATAGTTCTATTTGAAATGAGTTTCTGTCTTTTAGAGTGCATCCTCTTTCATCTGTTCTTGGTATTAAAACTGCTGCTAGAACACAGGGTCTGGGATCTTTTGTAAACTAAAGGATCAGAAAGGGCTGATCCTGCCTGGACTTTTTTCCATCACTATGGTTAGCCAGGTCAAGCAACTGAGACTGGAGCTGTGAGACTCCTCACAAGCATCTTACACTGGATACAATATTCCCTGACAAAAGCCTGGCTGCAGGAATAATGCTAGTGGCTCTCATGAGGTCAAGAGCTGAGCACAAAAGAACCCCATCAAAAAGAATGTGAAAATAAGAGTATTTCCTCCTGGTTTCTGTCTGCTCCCAGTGTATCCTTGCATGGAGAGCCACGGCTCATGGGGGTTCTGTGAATGACACCCCTGGGGCACCATGAAGACAACTGCACATGGAGGAGTCTGTATTTTTGAAGGTTTGAGACAGGGGAAGGTGAGTTGCTACACTGGATCTGTCTGAAGAAGGACAAGTGAGGCATCTGCATTATCCGTCAGGGAAATTTTCCACAGAGAATCAGAGATTAAGAAGAGGGCAGATTAAAGAGTCAGCGTTTGTCAGTAGTATTCAAGCCCCTTTAAGTTCAAAGAAAACTAAAACAAGGATGATTAACCTGGCCAGCAATCCAAAGGTGGGACATCTGACGCAACTGAGATAAGCCCATTACCATGTATTAGGTATAATTAGGATTCGGACGCAAGCAAAGCTCTTACCCAGAGGATTACACCCTGGACTGAGCAGAAATGCTGTCAGGGGCAATTATGTAACACCTTGTCAGAGGAGGGGGCAGAGGAAGTGGATGGAGAACATCTTGTTCATCAAGAGCCTTTGCATCTACAGTCATCAGCTCTCACCCAGGAGCTGCAACTCAGTGCTGGCAGCAGCAGAAGAGCTCTGGCAGCCCAAGAATCACTGGGAGGAGATAGCATAGCACTTGCAAAGATCTAGAGAAGGAAACTCAGTCTCATCAAACGTTTGTGAAGCCATCTGTTCGGTGTGGCACCAAGGACTATCCAACTACCCAGGTATGGGGAGGTGAAAGGCTGGGAAATTCATCTGGGAAGCTGCTGTGGGTGTTTCTTTCACACCTGTGATCCTGGGATGTCTGTCCACTCATGTCTGGCCGTGTGCAACGGCAGCTGGTTCCCGAGGTGTGGGAACTGGGACAGCTCCTGTGCTGTGGGGCCAGGCCCTCTCCAGCATGAATGGAGACATCTTTGCCTGCATGTGATGGCAAGTGAGTCTCACCAGCTCAGTGGTGGGAGGGCAGCTTGATACCTGCTGCAAAATGGAGGCTGTTATGTGGCATTAAGGTTGCTTTCCATCCTCTGCCATTTCTTTTGATGATGCATGGTGAGGGCGGTTGGTAAGGAAGATGTTAGAATTGTTCCTTTTAGTTTCATTGAGCACTCTTTCTTGAACTCATGCAGGTGAGAGTGAGGATGAAGTGTGATTTGGGCAGACCCTTTTTCCTACCAAATCCTGGGTTATTGTGTAGCTGGTAGGTGAATACAACTACTTCAGACTGGAGGAAAAGGGAACTCCAAGGACTGAGTCCTCCCATTAGCTATTTCTCTATTGAGTGAATGCCAGGGGCAAAGCATGGTCTCAAGGAACTAAGAGGAGTTGACCTTCAAAGACATTTTTGTGGTGAAGGTACCATGCTGGCAGACAGCAGGGGTTGGTGAAGCAGGGCAAGAACTCACTTGGAGATGGAGTTCAAATGCATCTTACAAGTTTTGGATGCCAGTTCAAAGGGCTGGAAATCTATTAGTCAGTTTGTTTCTTTTGTTGCACTTCTGGTAGTAGCCCTTGAGAGGGGTGCCAAGTGTCTTGGCAAGTCAGATGAACTCGGTGCTTAGAAGTGAATGTGTGTCTCTTGTAGTTCAGGAGTGGTATCTAGCATTGAGACAGACATCCTACTGATGAGAACTGCACCTGAGACAGGGCATAATACTGTACTTTGGAGCATTAGTAGACATGCCATGGAGCAGTTTTCTGATGAAAAGTGTTTTGTTGTAGGGCAGTACCATCTGATTTCCTCACTGGTCCTGAGTAACAGTGAGGCACCAAATTATCTCTTTGGTTTGAAGCCAAATTGCCTTCACCTCTCAGTTGGGCCCTAGAAAACTGAGTCAAAAATTTTTCACTCCTCCTGGCAGTGTAGTCCAGGTCATACCAACCATTGCACCTCCATTCCTGTTCTGTAAAATATGAAGGTGACTATGTTTGCCTGTCCTGCCACCATGCTGTGAGGATAAAGCTATAAATACCAGGCAATTGTTTAGGTGCTGCAGAGAGGGCAGCCAAATATGTAACTTCTATGATCCCTGTGTTTGTGGGCACAATGTGTGCTTAGGAAGCATTGTGTTACAGGCGGGGGAATAGCATCTGTGCATACTTCAGTTGCAGACACAACCATCTGCTGCTCCATTTGGGGCTGCTGGAACCTGTCCAGTCTCCTGCTTGGGATATTACAGCTGAGACAGGAGCCCGACCGCAAGTGACAGGAGAACTAGCATGCCTCTAGGTGCTATCATTAGGATTCATCCTACTGCCAGCACAGGTGGAAAGATGTCAGGGCTGAAGTATTCCCAGACTGCCACAGATATGAGATACACATCTCTTTGCCTTGCACCGATGTGGAAGTGACACAGGAGGATTGCTTGGATGGTCTTTCTCCTTGCATTTCAGGCTTTGCTTTCTGGCACTCTGGCTATTTTTGGACTGTCAAAGACATGAACTATCTTCAGACTAAGAATAAAAAAAATGAACATCTTTGATAGCATTTATAGTTCTGAGATTAAAAGTCCAGAGTGTCACTGCAGGTGATGTTGGGGATTAGGCCAGAGCACTATGGTGACATAATGAGATTAGCTTTTGGTACCAAATCCTGAAGTTAATTCCATCAGCGATTCCATCAGCCTGGCTGCACAGGGACAAACACCTGGAGATAGGAGTTATGCAATGGTCATGGGGAAGAATGTGACTTCATGGAGAGGAGTAAAAAATGGCATTTCTTTTTGTCCATAAATGCACTTGCTTAGACCATTCTAGCATACTTATTAGCACAAAATTTGATGAAGGGCTGGGAGCTCCCACTTGGGCACTGCTGAGGGCTATTGCTGCCCTCTCTGGGAAGAAAGCAAAGGGCTCTGAGTGCAGCAGTTCTGCCCTCTGAGGCAGAAGGGATGTCTCCCACAAAAGAATTGCTCCCTGATAGCTACTTCACCCCTGTGAAGTGGAGCTCGCCTCATTTGCAGTGTGGTGCAGAAGAGGTCAACACATGTAATATAATGCTCAAAAATACTAAAATGGACATATCCCGGGTAAAGTTAGAGGTTTGGCTCTTCTAAACCCTGAGAAATTAACTTGTGCCTTAAAAGTCAGACTCTATACTTTGCCTTAGCCTTCTTTACAATCTTTCAAAGGTCCTGTGCTATTTCCCGTAAGTTTGGTATTGACAAACATGAGGCTGTAATTGCAGGTCCACCCAGACAAAGGACCCATCTAGCTCAGTATCCCGTCTTCATCAGTATGCAAAAGGTAATGCTTAGGCAAAGTATAAGAACAGGTGAAATATATAATGATGATGCCCAAGGACAGGATATTTCTCTAAGCCATAAGTGTGTCTTTGTGGCTCCTAGTAGTCATATCCTGAACCAGTAAGTATAAACATCAGCACTGATGTTCCAAGGCTAACTAGAAAACAAACAATATTGGCATTAGTCTTCCTATTTCACCCAAACTGTGGGGCAAGCTGCTGCAGCAACCTGTCTCCAAGAGGCTAGCTATGTCTGAGACAAAAGTAGATGTGAGTTTCCATGACTCTTCAAGTCATTGCACTGTGGAGTGAGGTGTCTTTTTGTCCTTAGTTTGAGTGTCCTTTGTTTGGCATTTTAATTCTAGCAGGCCAGATGAAAGCGGTGCTATTCTGCTTACTTTGTATCCACTACAATCTTTCTTTATGTTTAATATCTTTATCTTTAATCTTGTCAAAATTATCTTTTCTGTAATTGTCACCTAACTACTAATACCTAGAAATGATAAGAAGAGTGTTGCATCAGTCCTTGCTGTTATTTTGCAGACAGAGAGATCTGAAAAAGGTGGGTGCCTGCCATACATAGCAGCCCAGCGATGAGTGAGAACCCATCCGCCAACCTCAACACTGGAGAAGCTACAACTGGTCCCACTACACCACGCAAGGGGCCTCCCAAGTTCAAGCAGCGACAGACCAGGCAGTTCAAGAGCAAGCCTCCTAAAAAAGGAGTAAAAGGGTAAGGGCTTTTTGGAAAGAAAAGAAGCCAAGCTAGTCAGGTGGCCCCCCACAGCTAAGCTCAGCTTCTGCAGTACTGTCTTCCCTTGGGCAAGGAGCCAGGAGGCTCTCAGATGACTCACTTGGAGCTGCTTCTTTTCATCTGCTGCTAGCCCACAATTCTCCTTCCCTGGCTGGGGATGCAGGGCAGCTCCCCTTTCCTGGATGCTTCTGGCCAAAACTCACCCATCACTTGCTCTTTTTTCCCCTAGGTTTGGAGATGACATTCCAGGCATGGAGGGACTGGGCACAGGTAAGCCCTGCGGGATGTTGTCATGCCCTGCTTTAACACAAATTCAGTCATGCTTCAGCACAAGAGAGGACTCGCTGGGGTGGCTTTTCTGTCTCCCTGGCCTCTCTGCAGCTCTCAGGGTCACAAAAGGAGGCTAGTGCTTCCTCCACAAGCTGCCACGGTCATGCTTATGCTTATAAACACTACAAAACAGAAAGGCTATTTAGGCATGCTTCAATTTCTGAATACTTTCATTTGGCTGCAAATGTGCTTGTTTGTTTTCTGCTAATACTCTGGCCAAAAATTTCAGCAGAATAGGGTTCTCAAAGAAATGCCAAATGCTAAGCTATTAATACCAAAAACCACAGGAACTAAATCCCAGCTGGTTAATTATTTGTGTTATCACCAGAATCCTAATTTTAAGAATTTTATGCACCCATCTGGGATTGAGAAACACACCCTGGATGAGGTGTAGCCAGTCAGAACTTCTTAGGTGTCAATAACAACTGCACCTATCGAACAGCTACAGATCCTGAATGTCGTAGACCAAATTATTCAGCATCTGGTTTAAGATTGCACACATCTTCAAGGAGATCACAGTTTGGCTACAGGTAGTTTATAAGAACAGAAGAAACCATATAACTGGAATGAATGTTTACACCAGCCTACACAGTCACTGAAGAGACAATAGGAAATGCTGGTTGCCTTTTGCTCACGGAGAAAGAGGGCACAGGAGAAAATATACTGATCTGGTTCAGTCTGGGAGGCAGTACCAGATTCGAAGAGTTGCTCTGCTCATTTAATCTTCAAGTGGAATCTCATTCTTATTAATGTTTCCTGAGTAAATTAGCCTTTCCATTAATACAAAAAAAAAAAAAAATCCAGCAAGTGCAGTGACCAGAACCCATTTCTCCTTCTCTTTCTTTTGCAGATATCACAGTGATTTGCCCATGGGAAGCTTTCAGCCATCTGGAACTGCATGAGCTGGCCCAGTTTGGGATCATCTAAGGCACCAGAATCTCTACTGGTGTCACCTAGTGACTCCACAGATCCCAGCATGGTCTTCATCACCTTTGACACTTATTTTTGGTCCTTACATTCCCCTGCTTATGGGCAGGTTGGTTTTGTAAGAGCTAGTTGTGAGAAAGTCCTCTGCAGATTAATTTGGCAAAGAAGTTATTTGGGACCCTGAACAGACCTCATGTTCCATTGTGAAGAAACTATTGCAAAATATCATAGTGCCTCCCTGCACCATATTCTGTCTTCTCCCACTATCATAGATTTTCATGTTTGAGGAGATACAGGGAGGTTGTATTTAAACTTTTCCCATGGTTAAGTTTTCCCATGGTTACCTGAGATACTGTGTGTGGGTGTGCATGTATGTCCAGACCTAATTAAATCAAGCCCGTTCTGTTTTCTTCCTTCACTCCCTGACAACTTTCTATATGGGGTTTCCATGGGTATGTCCCTATGTTATCCGGGCCACCAATTATTTGCTGAGTGTGTATCCGTAGAGAACAGCATTAGAGTTACCAGTCCAGACATTAGGCTCTTTTTCTGTAGGAGACCCTTCCCCAGGGGTTCACCATAAGGAATCTGCTGCTAAGATTTACCTCATCAGCAAGTGGGGAAAAGGGCTTGCAAATGTTGTCTCTGCTGTACTGCCCACAACCTATAAGCCGTGAGACTCTGGCTGTTCTAATAATGTTAAATGAAAATGTGTGTGTCTGAGATCAATAGCTAAGTGAATTAATCCTACTATTCACTCCTTTGCGGTTGCAATTCCAAAGCAGCAGCACTCAAATGACATGGTGTTCCCTCTCCTTTGATGGAACACCCCAGTGTGATCTTGCACTGCCCCCATGCCTATACTTACTTACGTGAGGCATTTTCTCCCCAGGACATGTTTGCTGTCAGTTAAGAAGACAGAGAATCATTACAATCTGTCACCAGACAGTGCCAGTAGTCCCACCGCATCTAGCAGAAGATGGTATTGCATTAGTTACTTTCTCTTCCCTATATTGGCATGGAGCAAGTCTCCCTTCACAGACACCCCCATCAGCAGGAAAGCTTTTCTCTTCACCCCTGGCAACTTTAAGCTCTGGAACTTGACTGGGCCAGCAGGCAAAAGGTGGTGGTTCCCCAGAGAGACATAACAGCAGAGCAGGTGGGGAGGCAGGGGGAGGTTAGGATGTGTATATACAGGCAAGCACAGAGAGAATCCACTTAACCCTATGGATTCGTGTCTCCTGGTCTCTGGCAGCCTGAGTGCTGGTGAGTGGTGAGGCACACATAACCACTTAAATGCTCGGGGAAGGCACTAAGATTCCTTCCTGCCCCAGCATTAAGGAAGGACTTTTGTTTTGTTTGGAGGCAAGGGGCAAGCTTTGTTTTAACTACACAATGTTCATAAGAGGAGGTGGCATTTTTAATCATTACCTTCAGCTTGATGAGCCTCATTGCATAAGAACAGCCTCCTCCCAGCTTATCTTTCCTATGCTGAACATATTCATGAAAACAAGGAGTGGTTGTGGAGAGGAGAGCAAATCCTGCCTAAAAGATCCATCCCCATGCATAAAGCATTGCTATAAATCCGTGGCTGTGCTATAATTATCTGCTATTCTTATTCCAGAAATAAAAGCTAGCAGTTTTCCTTTAAAAATATAGTTTCAGCACCAAAAGCTAAAGAAAATTCCTGTTGGCAGTCCAGAGTACAGCTTTTATTATTCAGCACTCATGCCATTAGAAACAGCAGTAAACCAATGAGCAGTTCAGAACTGCAACACAATCACAGCGCAGGAGTCATGTACCATTTAGCGAACTGCAGCCCACAGCTATTTCCTTGGACAGAGGCAGTCTGTTCTTTCCACATACTCCCAGTTTCTCCTGTCCTTCTCACCTTTTCAGGCTTTTCTTCTTTCCCTAAGTATTTGTTATGTAAATGACATTTTATTTAGCTTTTGCTGTGGGGGATTGATTTAATTTTTTTTCAAGTTCATGTACTAGCCCTCTCCTCCTGTGGTTAAATGTGAATGTTCCTATGTCAGTGCTTTTGTGCTTTCCCTCACATTACACCATCCTGTAGCACGTGATCCTTATTTCACCTTCTCAGTCTGCCCTCTTCTATCTGGGAAAAGACCCTATGGATCCAGTTTTGGATCCTGCAAGCTGGCTGCCTCTATTGTCATTGAGTTTTCCCTTTTTTTAAGGAGAACCTTTTAACTAGTCTTTTTGCTCCCTTTTCATCCCAGGCCTTGGGAAAGCAGGGCAAAGATAGTGAGATCCTCTGTCAAAAAACACTAGCATAAAAACAAAGTTCTTTTTAGTCCAGGGACTGAAGCATTTCAGTAAATGGGAGAGTCCTGGTGTAGTTCCACACCTGATTGCCATAACCCCAGCTCCCATCAGAGAACTGCTCCATTGTCCTTCCTAGAGGAGTTCAACAGGAATGCACACATACTCCAGCTCTCCTGCCTGGCTAATAAGCTGTATCAGAAGATGTTTTGAGACTACACAGTTTGTTAGTTATTTAAAAAATAATTTCTATTCTTCAATAGGGATTACATTTGTTCCTTTACTTGTAAGGAATTTTGAGAGTTAGAAGAGGAGTCTTAAGACATCCTCACCATTGTTTTGTCTGAGGTTTTGAGTTTTTTCTAATAAGCTGAAACTTCCATTTTTTCAAACAGTGAGAGATGGCTATGGTGCAAGAAAGCAAATGTTTTAAAGTAGCTTGTTGAAGGACTTCAGTCTATATACATTGTAATATGTTATTCTTTGTTCTTTTACTATAAAAACAAGTCAAAAGCAATAAAAAATGGATTAAAAATGTTTTTAAAATCCTAGGAATGTAGTCTGATTGCTTACAATATATATCCAGAGAAAGGCAGATGACTTAGCTTTTCATTCTAAAATACTTTCCTGAGGAAAGCTCGGAAAGCCACTCAGCACTCCTCATGACAGAAAACCAGCTATTTATCTGCAAACAATAGGCAATAAAGATTAACTGTGATATCATCTGAGAAGCAGTTTTTTCCCAAGTGATGACTGGTGTATTCTCCCAGGCATGGTGCACATTATTTCCTTAGGGCTGAAATCATTTGGCCAATTATGTCTTCTGGGACAGTTTATGCAACTGAGTGTCAGCATGTCTCTACCCTGCAGCAAAAAATGGTCACTTCTTATTTCTATGGCAGCAAGGTAGAGCTGCAAACGCTCATCTCTTTTTGCTTCTTGTTGCTGACCTTGCTAAACACTCATAGGGGTTTCAAGCTCATCAGGGTCAATTGCCTACTGGTGTATGCCACCAGGTCTCAGCCTTAGCGTTTTCTTTTGTGCTATCTTATCTTTGGAACTTTTTCTTGCAACTCATCACTGAGTGTCTAATTGAAAATCTTTTGTCTTTGAATGGCCTCTGTCTTATAAGATACAAATGTGAGTTAGCCAGGAGTCATTTGGGCAGGGAGCGTTTTATAAATCTCTTCCCAACAGCACTTTGAAAGCCAGAGAAGCATCTTTTCACATGGTTACTGCTATTTACTAGCAGCAACTTTAAGGCTGGGCTTAGCTGATGCCTGGAAAATTCTGTATCACATCGAGAGTGTCCTCAAAGACAGGTCCCATCCTCATTAACCTCTATGGCTGGCTCTAGTAAGAAAGTTAAATAAATCAGAGAATCAGAGAATCAGAGATTGTTAGTGGTTTGAAGGGACCTTTGGAGATCGAGTCCAACCCCCCTGCCAGAGCAGGACCATAGAATCTAGGGCAGGTTACACAGGAACACATCCAGACGGGTCT
>JAVSBS010001526.1:40041-61871 GCA_033124195.1 Coracias cyanogaster
TTTGGAAAAAAAAATATTAAAAAAACCTAAAAAATATCTAAGGCTCAAAAAAACCCTAACCCATGGAAGTACATGAGACAGTTTGATTTCACTGATCAGCAAGAACAGCTTCTTGGTAAAAAAAAACAGTGAGATTTTAGTTCCACAACCTACCTTTTGTGCCAGCTTTGCCACTTTGGAAGATAAAACATGTACCTCATTGTGTGTAATGCTATGATACACAATTTTTTTCTCTTGGCTCCAGTCTGGCACCATTTCCCTGAAAGGCAGAATAAAGATTTGCAGCTTTATCCCAGCCATGTAACCTCTTTGCATTCATTCATGGTAATGCCTAATCCCATTTTTAATCTTAATAAGCTCTTTAGTGCAATAATATCCTATGGCACTAAGGCATACAACTTAATTCCTTGACTTAAAGCCAGGAGTCCCTCTGGAGTTTTCCACTGCCTAGATCAGGTCAGGCTCCAAAAAAACCCAACCCGCTGCAAAACGGTGAACTATCTGACTCAAAAAGTGCTACGTTTTTATATCCTTTTAACATGTAGCTTTTCTATGTACATAAAATCAGTGTTCACAAGAACTGCAAGCAGTGTTTAACCAGAACAATTAGCTACCTTGATGCCAAGATGCTCTTGATAAACTCTGCAGGAAGGACACTTCCTCACCCCCACTATCTTGGCTCTGGGCTGATACAGTGACTCAATGTGAGAAGTTTGGAGCCTTCGGGTGCCTACTCCCAGAAGAATCTTATATCTTGATCTATCTAAATTAGTCAATTAAAAACAAGACTCCCAAATTCATGCAGACAAAAATGACAGAGATAAATTTAATATGAACTAAATTGCAAACAGGAGGAAATTGATGGTAGCTATAATAATTTAATTACAGAGCAAAATTTAAATCACCTCTTTTGAAGGACTGAGAAAAGTCACACTGTGGGGGCTGGCTGGAATTTTGTTCTGAGTCCCAAGTGGTCCCAATACTACAAATCTTCCGGCTTGCTTTCAAACGGGCATTATGGCTGGGAGCTACACAACTGTGCAAAACCCATTCCTTGCCCTTCATGTGTCTTCATTTTGACACTACTTAAAAGCAAGGAAGAGGAATCTGTCTGCATGGCCCCTTCGGTCCCCTGAGCTTTGTGACTGTGCACAGAGCGGGTGAATTAGCTCAGGGCTCAGACACACTTCCAATGCAAGGGGGTTACCACAGCATTAAAAGTTACTGCTCAATGACTGGGTTAAAGAAGGTGACCTCTTTGGCTGCTCCAAATGTCAGACAAAATACAGTTCACAGTGGCTTATGCTGGCATGTATCCTTTCTGCTTGCATCAAGCTCAGAGCACAAGCACAACTCATTGCTACAGCTCAGTTGCTGAGCAGTACTGAGTAACCCAAAATGGCTTCATCAGGGAACCATAACCGCTGTTCAGTTTACTAAAGAAGTAGTCAAAAGGCCATTTGATTAGACCCATCAATGTCTACACAGGAACACATTCTGATAGGAGATGAGTCTTTCTTCTAAACAGCAAAAGTTAAATCAGATCTGGTGGCTGGAAACTCATGTTTGACAAATTCAGATAAGAAACACATTGGTCATTTCTGACAGAGGAAATAATGAACCTCAGAAACAACTTCCCATGTGATCTGTGCCATGTAGGTCTTCAAACCAATATTGTGTGACAGGATGGAGGATAGACACACTGTTGGTAACATCTGTGGCTCAGGCAGTTCACAGCTTTTGTGTAGGACCAGTGGAGAAATTTTCAAGTCAGAGCTATACAGGATGTCACTGAGATGATCCCAGTTCATTTTGACAGTCTATCACCCATGCTAGGCACTCTTTATTACATAAGTGGGACCCCATGAGCAAAAGTTGTGTTTAAATATGATAGCCTTTATACTCATATGTAAGTATTTGGAAAAAATGGAGATTGGCATGTACATTAAACCAATGTCATTGAGTCTGACATTGGCACTGCAAAATTTCTAGCCTGTTGCTATGGAACAGACAAAATAGGGCTTCATTGCTTCCTTCTGCATGTCTAACTTAAATCAGAAGCATTCAGAAAAGCATAAGAAAGCAGAAGTGCCTCTACCAAATCAGACAAAAGGTTCCTCAAACCCAGTACTAGGTCTCCAGATGTGGCCAGTAAAGGAGAAGACACAGGAAGGTGGCAATGTCTAACACTACATCACTAACATAATCTAGTAGCTTCCAGTGATTTGCACTCAAGGACATCCTGAGCCAGAGCTGGTGTCTTTGTCTTTCATAGCACTTAGTAAATTTTTCCACATGACACAGTAGAGGCACTTTCTGAAACTATAGAAACCTTTACTATCCATAGTACCTTTCAGCAAGTTTACACAATGAACCCTTTCATACCTAAGAAAGAACTAAATAGATGTGTCACCTTTTGCTTATCTCAGAATACAGAAAAAAATACCTGATTTTGCTTGATGTCACCTACATATTTTCTCAATACTTGCTTTGGAAGAGACAGTGGTTTTATACTGCCAAAAGCACAGCTTTCTTACTTCTCTTGGTGCTCAAAAGCAGAGGATGATGCCGTCATTCCTTGTCTGGCCAGTTGTAATCAACTGCAAATGGTGGGTTCCAGGTTAAAACATAGTTGCTTGAAAAATATTAAAAGCTCTACATTCTTGCTCACCTAGAGACATCAGGAAACCT
Organism: Coracias cyanogaster; assembly: GCA_033124195.1. Taxonomy (NCBI): domain Eukaryota; kingdom Metazoa; phylum Chordata; class Aves; order Coraciiformes; family Coraciidae; genus Coracias; species Coracias cyanogaster. The sequence goes on from JAVSBS010001526.1 coordinate 42,733, forward strand.
CCTGCCTTTAAATATAGTTACAAAACACTGTAACAAGTGTCAGTGGGAGGCTGGTTTTTCTTTTAAGTCCGTGTTACTTAAGAGCAGCATTTCAAGAATGCAGAGAGGACACAATGGAGATTAGTAGAAGTTGCATTAGTAGAGTTCCTGTGAGCAGATAAAATAATCTTTATAACTACTGCATTCTTCCAGTAGTTCCAAGATAAAAAATTACACTTCACAGACTTCCCCTAAACACAGGATCAGAACCTCTGCTGCTAAAAACTGACCTTGCTTCCATAAGTCACCGTACACTTGCCACAGCTAGTTGCAAGACCAGTTTTTTGGGTCCTTAGAAGAAGCTCAGGTGCTCTTGAGTGCCCCATTTCAAGAAATGGTGTTCTCTTCCAGCAAGCAGTCCTTTTCCACATTTGGTTTTTGAGGTATCAGCATTCACAGTATCAACCTGGGCTCCTCCAAGGGTTGGGAGCTGCTCGCAGCAGTAAAATCCAGGTAAGCTCATTGAAACAATGGGGCTGAGTGCTTTACTATGAAAAAAAGATGGAAAGTTCTTAGCCTTCAGGAAGTAACTAGCAAGGGTAACATTCTAGAGAGGACAAAGTAGTTTGTTGGTGTAACATTTTGGTCAGCTATGGCAAACCAGAAGACACTGCTTCATGCTCACTAACATCTTAGCCTATGATACTACATTTCATGGGTTACTCAAAGCAAGGCTATAGTAGAGAATTAATGCCTCAGAAAGGCTGGCAAGACACACCTAGGACAAAATCTGGGTGATTTCAACATTCAGATGGATTAAGTCTGTCCAGCATGCAGGGTCCACACCTAACACAGCAGAATCAGAGGGAGAACTGCAGATTCCTGTGGAGTTCAAATCAGAGAAATGCTAACAATTTATCTATAGCAAATAAGGTTTAATTAACAAGCAGGTAGCCAGGACACCCCTATTTCCTCAGAGCAAAGTCCAGCTGCAGAAGCAAGGCCACCCCTTGGATTTGTCGTCAGTACCAGTAAGCACAGACTGGGACTGACTTGGCACTGCTTTTGCTCCTGTGTTGGAGGCTGCAGGCAAGTGAATGTGTACCCCCTCCAATTCTCACCCCCCACCCCCTGTATGCAACAGCCTCCTTTAAGCTCATTTTGGAGGGTCATGACAGTGGCTGGTAAACATGTCCTGCTTTCCTGGGGCTTCCCACATGCTTGTACTCGTTCTGCCTGCTGTTCATCCATGGGTCACTGTGTCCTGCTCCCCTTCTGCACACAGAGCTGGGTGCTCAGCTTCTGGCCATGCCAAACTCAAGGAGAATTTCCTTAATACAGGTATGTCCTTACTGGGGACACAGCCTTGTATGGTTAGACAGTAATGTCTGTGGTGTATTGTAAGAACTGGAGCTATAAATACAGAAAATAAAGGTGACTTTGGTATGTTTTTCCACTTAAATTTTTATTTGACTTTTTAGACCCATAAATACCAGAAAGCTCCTTTTATGACAATGACATTCTTGAAAAGGCTGTAACAACAGAGCCCTAAAATCTCTGCCCTACCAGCCCATGCTTCTCAGGCCTTGATGCAAAATCATTCTGAGTGAAGCTGTGCCAAAGCAGACCCTCCTGACACAGTATCATTGTCTCATCCCACTGCCCTTTGCCATCTTTCAGCCTTTGTCCACTTTCTTGTTGCCCTGTAAGTCCAGCTGGAAGTGAGAAAAGGAGAGACAGAGTAGCTTTTGCCTTCCAAAATGCCCTGCCAGAACTGCCCAAAAGCACAATGGTTGGCTCGCAAGGCCACAGCTGGCACGAGGCAGCACACTACATTCTCAAACAGAGCTTGCCATTACTGGCACTGAAACACCAGGAAGTTCCTCATCCATAGAAATATTTAGAGAGTGTTCAGAAGCTAATGGAAGAGGAGCCACAGGATTAGTAATACCTGACATCTGAATGCAGAGCACAGGCAGCTTTCCCACCTCCCATGACCCACCCTACCATGATGGAGGGGAGCAATATCATAGTGTTTGGGGCCAGAAGCAGCATAGAGGGGTCCAGGATACTCAACCACAGTGATGTGTGTGTATCTCAGGACAAATTCCCACTGCATGGCAGCAGTGATTTCTACTCTAGGAAATGCCTGTTGCTGGTACAGACTTACTTGGAAAAAACCAGTCTTGTCTTTTGGCATCTTTTGGCATCTTATCTTTTGGCAGCTGTCCCATAAACAGAAACTTTCTCTTACTGAAAGCAAAGACAGAAGATTTGGGGGAAAATATATTGTACGTTTAGCACTATCAAATATTATCTGAGCTTTCCACAGCTGTTGGAAAACAGCTGTTGGGTCCTGTTTTGACCAGTGAAAGTCATAGTTATGACTCTGAATGACACAAGCACAGAGATACAAATAGGTTGTTTTTATTTATTTTGTTTTCTGAAATCTATAAAAATAAGCATCTTCAAGACTGTGAGATTTTGCCAAAAGTTAAAAATACAATTGAAGAAGAGCCACAAACTGTTCCTAACCCCAAGACAACATAAAAAAACCCTCTAGCCACAGCTGAATAAGTGTAACCAGTGTTTTCTACCCTACAAACTCATTTACCTCTCACCTCCCCAAGAGATGTTTCAAATACAAAAAGAAATGAAAATAATTCATTATCATATACTATAATATAAATGTCATACACTATGACATAAATGTCACTTAGCCCTTCTGTTCTCTGTCAGATTCTTTTTGCCATGCATACCCCACTGTCCTGACCTAAAAAAATGTGCCTTCTGTCTCAAATAAGCTATGAATGCATTCGTGGGTGCATCACCCTGGTTTTTTCTGCTGAAAGAGATGCTGTGTCTCAGGAATCTGCTAGACACCAAGAAAGAGAATTATTAAGTGATTTTCAGCCTGTGGTCTGCAGTCCCCATGGGCTCCATGAACTATTTCTAAAGGGTCCAGGAAAAACAACCAAGACAAGCAAGATGTTTGTCACTATTCTTTCGATGAGCAGGAACTCATGCTCCATTAGGAAAAAAAAATATATATATATATATATTGGAAAAAGATAAGAGACATCATCCAAGGTTGGAGGTGGTCTAGAAAAGTCCCTGAACCCACCTACAGCACAGGAACTTGCTTCATACATACCACTTTCTGGATTGTGTTTCAACTAGCTGACATGTGAAACTATGGTGATTTTATATAGCTTCTCAGCAGCATTTTGCAGCTCATGCAGAATTCTTGCTGCTGCACCAATTTCCTCAGCAGCATCCATGCCAGACAGCTTAAAGCTAGTGCAGTGGTTTCATCACCTTTCTAGTGCTACTTTATCTGAGCTGTTGTTATTTCACTGAGTACAGAGGTTTTGCTTTCATCTTAAAAGTAGGAACATTATTGAACTGTTTTCTGCATTATAGATCTACTTTGCTGATTTACCCAGCCAGCTCTTCTTGATACATTAAGCATCACCAGATCTACTCCATATTGTCCTAACCTGGGTACAGCTATCTTGCAACAGACAGACAAAAATAACTTCTGCTTGGTTAATATTTCTTATGTTGTCTGTTAGATGACCTTAGAAGAAAGGTCCTTTCCAACCCAAACCAGTCTATGACTAGAGTCTGTCTGTCACAGATCTGTTTGGTGCAGAAACAGGCAACAGAGCATACCTGCATTGTACAACAGAGCCTGGTGCAAAGGTCGCAGAGTTAATACCCACCAAAATAGCTCTGCATTGGGAAATAGCCTAACATCTTAGCACAGCAGCCCAGCCAGCTAATTTCCCCTGCAGAGAACTGCAATCATTAGGTAAACTGTTGTACTTTTCTCTAGATCCAGACTGCACAGCACTGCTCTAACTCTTCAGGACATCTGAGCTATGAGGTACAGATATGCCACCTATGTGCTAGACCAGAAATCACTGGAGGGATGCTGAATATTTACACAGACCACATCACCGCTAGACAATATGTTTCCATAAAGGCATAAAAGAGCAAATAACAAAATATTTTCCATGCTCTGTGCAGCAGCATAAAACAGCCCAAGTCAAGGGTGGTACATAAGAAATGTAGGAGGTACAAGAAACCATAGCAAAATAATCTATTTGCCATTCCACCATGGCACCACTTAGTGCCATTTCCAGACTGAGTTAGGCAGGAAAGCAGACTGCAAACCACGGGGTTAGCTTCAGAGAAGTTTGGCTTTAGGCTGTCACTAGTGCTGTAGAAATGTAAATTCAAGTTCATGCTCCTTAACAGGTTACTCAATCAGAATAACTGTTCCTTAAATGCTGTTGTTTATTGATACACTGCTGTAGGATCAGAGCTTGCCATCGCTAAGTATATATTGTCTGCCCACCTTCCCTCTTGTAAAACAGGTCTCTCAACTTTTTCTTCCTCAGAGCATCTTCCGCATCAGCTTTTCTCACTACCTCTCCTATTTCTGTGCTATTTTGGAAAGTTGGTCACTGTTCCTTCCAGCACTGGTGTCATTGTTGCTTATGATCAGCTAGCATTTTACTGTTTAGGGGTGTACCTTCTGAGCTAAAGAAGACTTCTGGATGGACTGCACCTTTCAGAGGTCTTCCTAAATCACAAGGCTCTTCGGAGCCTGGATACCCAAGTTGGTCCATGTCCTGGGTGACTGAGTATTAAATCAGAGGCAATCTTTAGTGCAAGCCATAAACTCATTGACTCTGTACTGACATTGAGATGCATCAACTCTGCTACCACTGATCTCCCACAAGGCCCTTATCACCCCAGATGACAATGCTTTCATTAACTGCTTCTGCAATCTCTGACTGTAGCCAATCTCTATGGAGTTTATAGCTAGGGGAAAATTAATTATGACTCCATTTTAAAAAAATCAGAAAAAGTAATTGAGTTGGTTCCTGTCAGTAAACCCCATGTTTACAAAAGAGCCACACAGCTAGAAATGTCAAGTCTAGAGTGAGGAGTGTAGAAGGAGGATTAGACATGTCAATCTCAGCCCCACTGCCACATTGCTACCTTGTTTGTGAAAGTTCATGTATCTGGATTCAAAGATAATGTCTCTGATTTAGAAAGCTTTTGAGCCAGACCTCTGCAGACTGGAAGTACCACCATGGGCTTGCTCTGCATCCTTCCCAGCATTTGCTATTGGCAGCTATCAGAAACATCATGGGGGGTCTGTGAACCCTGGGTTGGCCCAATGCTTGTCTTGGGAAATAGCTTATGTTCTAAGCTATTTCAAAAGCTGAGAAAGGAATTTCTCTTACTTCTGCTGCCCCTGTAGCTAGAAAGACACTAGTTTAAAATGTCCAGTGAAACCAGAAAAAAAACTATGAGACTAGGTAAAAGGCACTGTGGGCACAAGCACAGCACTGGGAACAGAAGCAGAGATTAGCCAAAGGGAAGGGCAGGACAGGGCAGGAAAGGGAGGGAAGATGTGGCAGAAGGAAAAAAGGGAGAAAGATTTTTATCTGGAGTTCAGACTCCACCCCAGATGGGGCTGACTCTGTCGGCCTGGTTACAACAGATTCCCAGAACAGGGAAAAACTTTGCTGGGCCAGGGACACAGCCCCTGCAACACCCAGCTCTCTGACTTCTCTTGGGTTAGGCACCATCTACACATCAGTTTTCTATGTTTAGTTATACAGGCAGCATGATAGAGGTCTCTAAGGATGGGATTCATCTCTTCTAACTTTAGTTTAGTTTTTAGCATGGCTGCCAAGGGGGATCTAGCCAATAAAACCACTGGAGTTGAAGGACATAATCATCTAACTAAACACAGGCATCTGCTTCAGCATGAGATGAGTCATACTCTAGTCTCAGCTACATTAATTACTCCTCCACGGACAAGGGAAAGAACTTCAGGTGCCTTGCTCAGATGCAGACATTTGCATGTGATTAGAGGTGAGTGCCATACTCAGAATCCCAAACTAAAGTACTCCAGAAAATGCAGTAAGGACCAATCCTGGAATGACAGTGACAGAGGCAGTCACACAGTAGCTGGGGAATGTGGATAAAAATAAAATCTGGGAAAAAGCCAAATTCTTAAAGCACTACACTAACCATTCGATAAATAGCACAGTTTTGACTGGCATTCCCCAGACATCCAAAAACCCGTAATAGGGTTCAAAGCTTTGCTGTGCTAAGCACTGTACAACCATATAATAAAAAGACATTCCCTATCCCTGGAGAACATGTGCAGGAGCAGTAAGATCCATGCATGGTTACCACACATTTTCTCTGATTTTTTTTTCTTTTTTCTTTTTTTTTTAGCCATTTCCAGGAGGGTCTCACCATCACCCACTTCTCTTGAGGGGTTCTGCTGGAATACAGTAACATGATTTGGGGAAGCTCTTGCATTACAACAGAGTTGCCTCAGAACAGGGCATATATTGTGGCTTGCAAACTTTCCAACATTGCAAGGCCAAGTCTATACCATGACATGTCAGGTTGATCTCAGGTTGTTTCAACATGTCTCAAGAACTTTAGCCAAGGCTTTAAAACAGAAGGAGGTAACAAAGATAAATATTCCTCAAGTATGTGGGAAATATTTTTTATATAAACAAGACCAGAGCATAGGGGGGAAAATGGGAAAGAAACCTACCCGCCTCCCCCCCCAAAAAATATTTTGCAAAATTCCATTTTAACTCAGTAAACAGGGGAAGGAACTTAAACATTACAACAGGCTAAGAGAAATTTGTTAACGAAGGCAGAAAAAAAATAAAAATTTGTTTACTTTTTCCGTACTCCAGGTTTGAGTTCAGGTATTTGTTGAGTACCCATCTCCACATATCTTCAAGAGCTCTTTGTTCAGTCTTTAAAAAAAGGTCACTTGCTTTTTTAATCCAAATAGAAGCATCAGAGTACACAAGGGCTATTTGCAGTTGCAGATGAAATCTTCAAAGAAAGCCCAGGAGGCTTATTAAAGTTGGAGCTGGGAAAAGGGGAAAAAAAAGAAAGCCAAGCATAGACACAAGAATCAGTATTGGCAGCTAGGGATGTGATGCTCATGAGATGGCCTGAGAGAAGAAAATATCTGGAAAGAACAGAAAAGAACAAAGCAGAAATAACTGAATTTAAAGGAGCTTGCTTGACTAGCAGCTTCTCAAATACCTGTAAAAATTAATAGATTTACCAAACCTCCTAAGTGAGCCAGTTGTATAATTATCCAGAGAGTATTTTTTTGTTTAGCTAAAAGTAGCTAGAATATCTATTAAACAGTTTGCTTTCTGTAAGATGGACGATGCACCTTTGAGAATTGTGGAATCAAAGGAAAGTATGGAAATTAAGTCCAAAATAGAAAAAGGTTTCATGACTGTATCAGAGAGAAGCAAACTAGACCGTTACCTTCAGTGCTGCATTTTATCACTCCATGAGCTATCTTACAGCCAAAGGAAAACAACAATGAAGGGAATCAGGTCAATTCAGGAGATGATTTATTCTGAAACTTCTCTGTAGCACATTTAACATAAACACCTTTCATCACACTGCTATAATAGTCCTATAGAAATCAAGATAAATTTAAAGCATGTGTGCACATTTGCAGCACCTGGTGAAAGGGACTAAATACATTTTTTGCCACACTAAGTGACATTTTTTCACTCATTCTTTTCCTCCAGGGACAGAGTCTTACTGAGCAATTAGTAGGTGTTTAAATCAATAGCACTGAGGAGAAAAACTTGCACAAGAGCAAAGATGGACTCTGCAGAGAAAACAACATTTCAGACTGTTGGCTCTCAGCAAACAAGTTACAATGAATGTTGAGTCCATATTAGTACTGGCACCGTTGGAGGTTTTTTTTCACTTTAAAAGATTTAAACTGCATGCTGTAAAATGTCTGAACATTCACATCTGAGCACCATGTCCAAACGAAACTGTTGCTATTCACAGCATAATCCACATTTATAGACAGAAATGCAGGAAGAAATGCAGGGCTAATCTTCATTGCAGAGTTAAATTCACCTTATAATGTTGTAAATTGAATATTGTCTTTTTATTAAACTTCATTCAAGTATGATGTAGAGCAGATACAGGGTAGAAATAGATTGGTGATGCCAGTTCTCACACACTTTCCTGTAATTCCCATGCATCAAGAAAGGATTAAATTCTTCCAGATTTCACAGTGAAACAGTTTACAGAACGATCTCCTGTATCTTTTCCGGTAATTGTAACCCAGACCAAACCTTGCAGTTGTCTGCCCCAGTAATCTATCAGAATCTCCCCTTGCTCTTCTTTTCTCTCATAGCAGGAGCAGCAGAAGTAAATACTTTTTTTTTTTTTCCCCCAAACTGCAGTTTCATGCACATGAATAGGGGTTTGCACACTGTCAGATCATTCAGCAGCACAAATTTAATCTTGATCACGTGTGGGCATATGACTGCATTTCTATCAAATCAGACAGGGCACATGATGGAGTTTTCACTGTGTTTTTCTATTAACACGAACTTTATGTCAGCTCGGAGAGGGTGGATGACGCCTGATCTCTCACAAAGCCAGGCAGTATGAAGTTAACCCGTTACATTACTCTGAACTGATTGGAGCTGGCAGAAGGAGTACGTAGGAGGGCATCACTGTGCAACCTGGGGCCATGCCATTCTAGATGCCATCAGGACACCTCAAAAAGCAGACAGGCTGCACGGAACTGTGGCAGCACACAACCCCAGATATTAGCTTATGCTGGCAATTTTAAAATGGATTTGCTCTTGGCCTTACTATGAGGGTGGTGGAACACTGCAACAGGTTGCCTAGAGAGGTGGTGGAGGTCCCATCCCTGGAGATGGGCATGATGGGGCTCTGAGCAACTTGATCTAGTAAGAGACATCCCTGCTGACTGCATGGGGGTTGGACTAGACGATCTTGGAAGATCCCTTCCAACCCAATGCATTCTATGATTCTATCCTTGGCCAAGTTACAGCCTACATGGCTAACAAGAGAGATGCTATGGAGTTATCCCTCATTGCCTTACCTCAAAGTGAAATAACTCAAGAAAGTAGATCTAAAATAACTCGGCTTGAGCACTGCAAATGCTCCACTGTACGGCATAAGGCAGATGGGCAGTATTTGCCTCCCTGGATCAAGCAGCAAAGCTCAGAGCCATCTCCTGGCTGTCCCTTACAGACTGCTACCACCTTGTGGCCGTTCTCTTCCCTAGGTTGACAACAGCAGCCAAGGCCTTTAAAAGTTAATACAGTTTTGCCCTGTTCTCTTGGAGGTTTCACTGGAGATAAATGCATTTTTAGGGAAAGAATCAGCAAACCCAAAGCACTGTGGGAGAACTGTGTCACTGTAGAAAAAATACCATTAAAATCAAAAGCCTTTTTCATAAACTTTACACAAGGATCACAAACAAACACCTATCGTTCCATTTTGAAAATGCAGATAAAACTCTTTTAAGGAAAGCTAGCACAAATCCTTTATAAACAAATGAATAATTGAAGAACAATTTTCCTAATACCAAACAAAGCTTTAGGGCACTCATCCTGAAATCCTGCCATCCTTGACTCATTCCGGAACAAATTAAGACTGAGGCAGAGAAACAGTTTGTAATGCAAAGCTTCAAGAAAACATTTTAAATCAAGCTGCTACCAACACAAAAGTGGGTTGGTTGTTTGTTTTTTTCCCCGAGAAAGAATATAGCAATACATAACTTCTCATCGGAGGTACCCAAATGTTCTTGGAGAGCCCAGATTAAAGTTTAGGCTGTGAATTTCCCCCTGCCAGTTCAGCAGCTCACTTTTGAGCTCCTGTAAGTGATAATGCTGCTCAGTGGGCAGGCCAGATTTATGACATAGTTTCTACTCACAGTTCTGCCACTGCATCCATCCTCTGGGCAAAGTCACTCCTGCCTCCTACCCCTGCATTCCTTGCCTCTCCTCTTCACCTCTCTAAAGGAAGGGTGACCCTCAGCAAAACACAGCACCTAATGCAACACGATTCTGATTGAGATTACTTTTAAGTACTGTAATGGTAGAAATAAAAGTGAATAATTGAAATAAAAGCATACAACTGATTTTGGTTTTTTATTAGATTACAGAGATTATGGTTTATACAAGGGAAGCAAATCTGATCATTCAACTGCCATTTTGGGAAATTAAAAAGCAGTTCAGGAAATATCACGGTATTGGTCAGTTAATATTACTTTTCAGCCTACAAAACAGAATAATTTTTAAAGTCTGTTTCAGGACTCTTCCCGCTATTTGCTCATATTATAAAGATTTTCTTGTGGCACACAGTAGTATTCTAAATACAGTTACATTAAACACACAATTTTCACTCATCATAAGCAGGGAAACATTATGGTTCAAACCTGTCTTCTCAGAGACCTAATTTCTTTCAATCATTTTAATAGTATGGGAAGATGTTTCACACCTGCATGCATCTCACAACCATCTTCACTACAGAGAGAAACATACAAATCACTTCCCAGTGCTGAAGATGCAGGGTTTGACTCTAGAGGGGTTTGCATAATCATATGTGGAATGTGAGTATTGCGAGGAGGAAATAACTTTCCTACATGTGTTAAGATTCAGTAATCCCTCATCTCATGTATAAATTGACACAGCCATAACACTATTGCTGATATAGAGGTCACAGCACTTGTCTTGTGGCAGCAAACAAAACGCCCCTGACTGTTCATTCCCAGAGAGTCTTTGTGGAGTTCTGTGACTATACAGATCAAAAGTGCTCAGCAACATGTCACTGCTGTAAGAAGCAGGTTCAAACTCTCTCTCTTTTGCTCAGTAAAAGATCTGCTTACTGCCCACAGCGTCTTCTGTGACTGCATATCACCTTTGTGACTTGCTTTGGGCAAGGTTCAAAGCACTGGGCACTCATGTCTGCCTGTAATTCACAGAAATTGTGGGGATGGATATTCACACTCAACCAACTTGGACTCCTATTTTAGTCAAGGAACTCTCCACTGATCCCTCTATAACCGATGGAGGAAAAGCATGTCTTGCAGAGGGCAAACCCAAGCAGACCCAACATTTAGTGCTCTGGATTGTTCTTTGAGAGAACTTGCCTTCGTGGACGACAAAGGCAGCTGAGGGAGTCCAGCTTGTTTACTTAGGTGACTGCGACCTCCAACACCACAGATATTCCTGAACTCCTGTCTATTTTGGGCCTTTTTTCCTCTCTTTAGCCACTGATCTCAGCCTTGAAAGCAATGTATGGGTCTGCTCTTCTTCATTCTCTGCTTTCCTTCACTCTTTCAACCCCTCAGCCAGACATGGTGAACCACTGGCACCAATCAGGAGCAGGGGCTGGCACCAGCAAGTGAGCTGCAGGGCCTCAAAATGAATTTGGCACTGCTCAGCAAAGAGGTTATCCTTTCTGCCCCTGGGCTTTGGGTGATTTCTGCTGAGGCTCAGGACCACAGGCATTTCTCTGGGCCTTGTGTAGAGGCCTTGCTCTGGAGACTAGCTCATTTGGGAGCCAGGTGCTAGAAAGGATGAAGAACTATGGGGAAAAAAAGCCAGAAATTAAGCAGGCAGCCTCCTCTTAGACACAATGAAACAAAGCAACTAGAAAACAGATTACCCAGCAGAACATCTACTGTCCCTGGAGGGGCTAGTAAAACCTACAGAAGGCACCTATGATGTACAGTAAGGATGGGAAGACTGGGGAATGTATCCTCCCATCTGCCAGGGACAGAGAGCCCAAAGTAGATGTGTCCCCCGGGGTGTTTCTCAGGTCACGGCCCATGTCTAATCCATCAGAGCTGCCTGTGTGTACCTCCTCAAAGAGCTGAAAAGCACCCTGCCTCAGCTCCACGGGGAGATGAGCGTTACCCAGGAGCGGCTACTTGACCCCAGGCCAGGCCGCAGGTTTTGCCAGTTAGCAGACTGGGACAGGAGCCGGTGTTGCCTCGCTGCACGCACAGCATTTGCCAACACCGCCTTTACTTTACAGCGATGTTATACGCAGCTTGCGCTCCCCGAGTTCAAGCTCCAAGGGGCACAGGCGGCAGCAGGAACGGAGCCCCTCTCCCCGGCAGCCCCCGCAGCAGCAGGCGCCGGGAACCGTCCCGGACGTCGAGCCCCTCCGGCACCGCCGCTCCTCGGCCCCCACTTGCGCTTGCCAGGCGGCGACACCGCGGCACGACGCCGCCCCGCTGCCCCGCTGGCCAGGCACGGCCGAGCGCCGGGAACCCAGCAGGGCCGACCGCGGCCCCAGCTCTCGCGAGAGTGCGGTGGGGCCGTTGCGACGTCCGCTGACGCCGCGCCCGTTTCCGTGCGGCGCCGCCCGGCACCCTTCGGCGGCCCAGCCGGGCGTTTGCTGCTGGGGCGGAGGCAGCCACACCCCGGAGGGCAGGAACACGGTGGCGCTGCCGCCTCATCGAGATGCCCCGTCCCGCGTCTCGGGACGGGGAAGAGCCTCGCAGGGAGGGAGGAAAGCAGCTCAGTAAGTCCCGCTCACGCCTGCTACCCACCTGGGGTGGTTCCAGATCATTAGAAGCAATTGCCTCCTGTTCTCATAATAAAATTTCTAAGCGGCCCCGGTAACAAGCCATTTCTGCGGGCATCCGAAGCGCACCGCAGAGAACCCTTGTCTGTACACTAAATCCGGGGGCTTTGCTGCGTATTGCGCTACCCAGCTCCCTGTCCTCGAGGTCACCCTTAGCACTGGTGCTGAGAGCAGTAGGGCAAAGTCAAGTCCTCTACGTTACATTTTTATCTGCGCTTTGGTCTGTGAACTGTTTTAAGTTCCTGCAGTGTAAAAAACACAGGCTTACAATCGGCTACTGAGCTAGCAGGTTTGTAGAAATCCTGCGTTGCATCTGCAAATGTGTTGAATTAAACCAAACACCTTGAACCAAATGCCCGGAGACACATGGTTTAAGGATTGTCATGCACTGGGCCAAGCTGTCTGAGCAGGTCGCTGTACCTTGCTGAGATTTTGAGGATGTGAAGATGTGGGGGCAGGGGGAGAGGGTTAGGTGGTGGATATGATAGTGTTGGGGTGATGGTTGGACTCGATGATCTTGAGGGTCTTTTCCAACCTGAGTGATACTGTGAATGTAAATAGGAGCAATAAAGAAAGCTGAGAGTATTTTTACCAGCCATGAAATGCCTTTGATGTTACCAGCATTCATTTCTATTTCAGGAAGGAAATTTGGGGTTTAACTGAATATGGTATTAGTGAAAGGGGACTAGATTGAAAGCCCAGGAAATAAATGTTCTGTATTAAGTGCAGTGAAGAAGACAAGCGCTGTTGTCTCAATGCTGCCTTGCCAATATGTTTCGAATTTAACCGGGGGTAATTAGTTGCTTTTCATGGCCCACATGCACTCTGGCTGCAGAGTGGTGCTATTTTAATTTTTGAAAAGTGTTATACCTCAATTCCCCAGTATTGAGTTCCTCACCTCCCCGTCCTAGTCCTTATTGCTTCAGGGTAATGCTGGTGGCATATATATGGGATACCTCAGAAGGGCTGCCCTAGCTGGTGGTTTCCATTGCCTTTCCTGTGCTTACATCAGTAGCCTTGTTTGACAAGTGGGATCAGAGGGCTAATTAAAGCAGCTGAAAACTAAACATTATTTTCTCATATCAGTTTTCTAGCTTTTCACGGAACAGTAGGAATACTAGTACTGCACAAGAGAGGCACTGGGGAAGCAAAAGAGGACAAGGGGAAGTGTCGCCTTTGAGCAGCAGGCAGGAATAATGATGGAGTACATGACCATGCAGATTTGGCCTAATTCTTACTCAGGCCTTAAAGTAAACAAAAATAGAGGCAGCATTTCCCTCTGAAAATAAAAGCAAGCTGTCCTACTCTGGACTTTCAATTTTATTTTAGGTTTGTTTGGTTTTTTAGGATGGAGACCCCCCTAACTCATTTATGACAGAAGACAGTCAGCAGCATGCAGTTCTTACAGGTTGAGACCCTTTCATTTATTCCTCTACTTTTAAATTATTCTTCCTACTTTTAAATTCAGTGTGGTTTATAGGATGGAGCATTAAATTTACATGTCAGTGGGATGAAATTTTGTTGTGCCATGCTTAGTTACATTATTTTCACATAGATAATCTTTGTAGCCTGTTTCCACTTGGAAGAGCAGGAGAGACTGCTGTGAGTGTTCTTTAACTTTCTTACAAATTCTGATTGTGCTCATCTTTTTCCAGGGGCAAAACAGAGTCTGTTATCATCTGACTCGGAGGCAGTGATAACCCATCCTCTGGAGCCTCAGAATCCAGATGACTCATCACCTGCCAGTCAGTTTTCCCTGGTGTACTGGCCACACCAATGTGAAGTCATCAGGGACAGCATTGAGCACATGAGTAAGTTACTGTGTTATGCTTAAAATCTTGTGTATGGGCAAAGAGGATGCACACCTTATGTATAAATAAAGCCAAGAATTTGTTGTTAGCATAAGTGAAATCTTAAGAGGCAAATCATTATTAATTCAGCTCTAACTGCTACAGAAAAAGAAAAAATAATAATGCAGTTAAAATTGTTATACCTATGCTTCACTCACACCTTTCTCCTGGTTTCCCTTCCACTGCTCCTCTAGGTCCTGAGGCTTCATTGTAGAGATTTTGTTCTGGTGGAGGGGAGCAGTTGTTTGTTGCAAAATGTCAGCCTCTGGAGTCCTTTGCTGGGAGAAATACAATGTTTGTATTGATGATACTTTCTTCCTTGCTCTAGCATCCAGATAATTCTGGGGTTGTTTTCATGTGTTTGCTAGCTCACTCTTACACCTTTCTCTTTCTTCATCTGTTGGCAGCTCCATGTTACATCTCAATTTACCATATATGCTGTTCTTTACATATGCTAGATATTATTTCCTTGTTCTCTTTCTTACCCCTAAAACAAGTTTTGTCGAGCTCTAGGTCTGCATTTCTGTTACTGCTGTCTCTATAAGCCTATGGTTGTACCAGATGAAGATGAGTAAAAATAGAACAAATTAGCCATACATACCTGGTCAATTAGAGAAAGTGCTGTCACAGCTAAATTAAGTGAAACAAAGCTGCAGGCAGATAAAGAAAAGTTCAGACAGAGCAAACCTGACAAGCCATAGTCCTGAAATCTTACAAATTCAGTACAAATCTCACATCCTGTTACTAGCAATATCACTACTGTATTTCAGGACTGTACAGTTAAATATGAGTGTCACCTAATAAGTGCTTTTATGCAGTCTGTAGAAAAGTCATACTGCAAACCTATCTTGAGATAGTGAAGACTTGAGCAGTCCCTATTGCAATGGCAATTTGGAAGTAATCAGTAGAAACTGGAAATGCACAGGGTTGGGACTGAGACATCTATGCCCTTATTCTGTTACCTTTGAAAACAGATCCCAGTATCTTGAGTGCAATGGGTAAGACTGCTGTATTACGGTAAGGAAAAGCATACTGTCAGAATGAATCTGTGTTCAACAGATCTTTGACATGCCAGGCAGATGTCATGTGAGTTACATGGAGGCACTGAATTTTAGCCATGCAGCATCTGTGTGGTCAGCAATCAATGACTTCACTCTGTAGTTGAAGCATTTGTTTTCCTGATGCTATCTAATATTCACCATTGTCATCTTCACTGATGGTAAGCAAGGTGTACAGGGAACAGGGGGAAGTTTGCACAGCAAAAGCTAGTCCGTGCACAGATTGATGTATATTTTTATTTAGAGTTATAGTGAAGATTTGTTCACAGATCCAAAAAATGAGGTTCAAAGGGCGGCTCCCCTATTCGTCTATGTGCAGCTGGTATAAATAGGATGAACTGCTGTTCAATGTATCTTTCATACTATAAAGACTCTAATACAATCTTCTTGCTTGTGTGTCTCTTTTTTTTCAGAATGGATACCCACTACGCCTGAGCCATTGTACACGCCAACAGGTTTGGAGATGGCACCGCTGTACCAAACTCCTGGCAAAGGCACTGTGATTTATCTAGAAGAAGGTGGGAACACCCTGAGAAATATTGCTGTAGGTAGATGTACCTGCTTTAATCTCCTTTATTAACCTAATTCAAAGCCTGATTAAATCGACATGATTTTCTATTTTTATTTTATGGCACTTAGGAATAAATAATTTTCCTATAGATAGGGAAGGAAATTACATAGTTACACAGCTGTCTCATCATCCATAAGTTCTGCTCAGACCTAATTATTTCAGAAGTCCAGCTCAGCTCAAGCCATTGTTCTTAGTGAATAACAAACAGTATGAAGGAGCCTAAAATGAATTTATTACAAGAATATGAGTGGAGAAAGATAACAGACAAAAGACAAAGTGAAAAGGATGAGAGCTGTGTAACTGCAAGATCAATGCTAAAGCCTGTGTTGGAATAGTATTTTGTTATCCTGTTTGCTATAGTGGTTTTGCCAAGACTTATAAACAAAATCTGTCCAGATTGGATCAGTGCTTGATTACTGGCTCCAAAGTCTGGCAAGGATTAATTGGACAGAATTGAAGGGAGTTAATTGCCTTATTCCACCATCACCGATTGATTATCAGAGTTTTTTATTCTTTCCTGTGTTTGCTAAGTTGATCCAGTTGCCTTGGATGAACTTGGAACTTCTGGAAGTTGTTCCTGGGGTACTTCTACATAGATGAGAAAGGATGAGAATAGTCTTGCAGTCCTAGGATAACTGGATGTGGCCACAAAATGTTCAAAAACACAAACCTGAAAGGGAGCTGGCATCCTTCTTGAGGTCAACAGTTGGTAAAAGTTTGCTATATACTGAAAAGTACTGGTACTCTTTAACATCATGTTTATTCAGAATTTAGCTACTTCTGCAGTATGGGTGTATTCTGCAGCCTGTCACTAGTAGACTACTACATTTGGTAGCCAAGAAAACTGGTAACACTGCAGCATGACTAGGAGGGAAGCTCTGTCCTCTGCAACTGGATCTGCTGATTTATTGCAAGGGATAAGATGTGGAGGAACACCCTGAATCCCAGCTCCCCACCTTTTTGAAAACAAGGGATGATTTCTGTTTACAGTCCTTTAGTTGCTATTTTTTAACAATGCAGCTTTACATGTCCTTTATTTCTACCTTGAACTTCATGCACAGGCAACTTGAAATGGTTGTTTCAGCCTGTACAACTCTTCAACAAAGTGTGTATTTTGGTATTATGATTCTCAGACTTTGTTAATGAAACTTTCCAACTGAGAAGGTGAAAACTGCTGCCTTTAAGTATGGCCTGTTCTACCTCTTGCTCCTGAGGAAGGACGTTGTGCAGGGAGTTACAGGAAGTTAGCAATTCCTGGGCTAGCAAACGTCAAGCTGCAACAGAATTATGAGTGCTTGCTGTCACTCTGAAGACTCTGTATCTACGCATACGGAGGGTAATAGTCAGCATTTGTTGACTACAGAGTGACTTTTTAAGTGACTGAAAGTGTACATTCACTGCCTTGAGTGTGCGGCTTTGACGCCTAGCCTCGAGTTTGGCTGGTAGCAGGACCCACAGAGAACTTCAGAGCCCTGGAGCCTTTACTTCCTCTTCCCTACTTGCACCAAGGAGAGTAGACTCCTTGTGTGAACTGGGCTGTTGGGCACAGCAGGGCAGCAGATGGGAGGAGAAGAACTTTGGAGCCCCATGAAATTCGTCTTATTTTTGTTCCTGGGACAGCTTCCTAGCTTTGACATCTAAATTATATAGCAATAAATACAATTTTTAAAACCTAAAATCCTCCTCATGGAAAATCTCTACAGGGTAGGACAGACATCTGCATTATGCAGCTTTATGACCTGAGTGCCTCAAACTGGCATGTAATGCGCCATTGAATCCTGTGGGAGACAGCAGCAGCACTCTCCTGATTCCCGTTCAATTTGAATTTGAATTCAGCAGGAGCTGGGAGTTACTGCCTGGCTGGGAATAACCTACTGCTGAGTTCCTATAGGCCCTCCTAAAATCTGATTTGGGAAAGAAAAATAGAGTCCAATGGTGACTTCCATTCAGAAAAATTAAAATATCGTGATAGAGATTTCACATTTTATGCATACATTTAATTCTGTAGCATTTGACTGATACAGATGTTTCCAGAAACAGTTTTACTGGATTAACTACTGAAACATTTTTCTTCCTTAATGTTAAGGAAGAGCAGGAAAAGGAAGGGAGAGGAAAGAAACTGTCAGTGGAATTTCAGCTAAACAGGAAGTAATTATTCAAGTGGGTATCCCAGCTAGCAAAGCTCACAGCCCTTCTCTAATAAAAACCCTGTGGGTCTTTAGTAACTTCAGTCATGAAGAACAATACATTGAATATGGCGTCTTTTGCATATGCCAACACTGACTCAAGGAGTGAAAAAATTACTTGTAGGATTCTTGGCTTTATCTAACTTCCCTGAGTAGTACTGTCAGATCTTTAGTAACACTACAGGAGAGAATGAGACAGGCTGCTGCAGGATAAATCTCTAGCACAGCCCCAGACAAGCAAGGGCAGACACAACTCTGATCTAAATGGGGGCTGCTGCGCAGCTCTAACCCTGCTGTGTGGTGCAGGGTCAGTCCCCCTCATTTGACAGCATGATGAGGCAGCTGTTTCTCCTCAGGGGGATTCAGCAGTGTAGGTGGTTAGAGAGAAACAAGAATACAGGAGCTCAGAATACAACAGGCTGGCCTTCGATGTCCAGCCACCAGTACAAATCCTGCATTTTGCCAGTTAGAAAGCTATGTAGCAGGGATTTTCACTTCAAGCAAATGAAACAGTTTGATATTAGCAGTGTGAAACTCACAGTCTCACAGTAGAGTTCCAGCCTGGAATACCTGCAGTTTTCACCTCCCTGAGCTGGCCTTAACCCAAGCATCAGAGCACAGCTTGTGCTGCTGAAGTTGGCCAGAGTCGCCAGCACAGCTGCGCTGACTCTGTAGCAGGATCTCTGGGCTTCCAGCTTTCAGCAGAAGAGCTGTAGCCTGCCTCTATAGTTTGTGGGTACAGTTTGAGGATGACAGAAAGTTTTGATTACCCTAGTTTTTCACACCTTGGTGGCAAAAGCTTTCTGGAATCTAAACAAGTTCTCAGCCTGAAAAGTAAATTCTTGATGATGGCAAATACAGAAGTTCTGTTTTTTCATAAACTACAGTAATGAAGATTGTAGTTAAAAGTTCAGTCATGGCTCTGTGAGTATCTCATCTGAGGAACAGAGCAAAAGGAGCTATGAGCTCAAACTGCACACTAGAAGTGATGTGAAACAACAGCTCATTCTGGAGGTCATCTCTAAGCATATGAGGA
>JAVSBS010001527.1:0-50402 GCA_033124195.1 Coracias cyanogaster
GCCTATGGGGTGGGAATTATCTATGCTCACCCACACACTGCCTGTCCCCGCTGCTGTAGGTAACCTTTGAGTCCAGACTTGGAAACTTCCATACAAGGACCAATGGAGTAGTCTGGGATACTTCAACCTGGAAAAGGGATGATTTGGAGGGGAATGTGACAGAGACCTACAGAATCTGGGGCCACATGAAGAGGGGGGACTGACTGACTGTTCCTGTCAGATTTCAAGCAAATGGTGGGAGGTGGTTCTGGCTGTACCAGGGAATAGACCTGGAGAACTTCTTGTCAAAGGGTGTTGGGGGTGCAAGGTGTATACTTGTGTTCAAGAGAAGACAACAGTGTTTGAAAGCAAGATTTGTTAGGGATTACTAAACAGACAAAACATCTAAGGCAAAAAGAAGTCCCTTCAGCTGAAAATAATTGAAGACTAAAAAATAATTTGTGTTTGGGGAGGGAAGTACCATATACTTTTGGCCTGTTCTTACTCTTTCCTAGGTGTCAACTCACAGTTTTTGTTGGAAACAGTAGTGGGCTAGGTGGACCCTTGGTGTAGACTGGTATGGCTGATGCAGGAGTTTTGAGACAGTTAAGCCTGGAGACAATATTGTTAAGTTTTATTTAGTCCCCCAAAAGACGCATCAGCACAACTAAAGCTTTCTAGAACATCCCAAGGATGGCTGATGTCCTTAGAAGTGATTTCTACAGTGTTTCTAAATTGTCTCCAGTCTCAGTGATTATTTCATTTGTGCCCTCCCTGACCACATGAGCAAGAAATGAGAAGGACTCTGTTTGCACAGGGGAATATCCCCTGAGGTATGAGGACTTCTGAGGTGTAAGGCTGCCATGCACAAGAGGGGACAGAAGACAAAGGGGAGGTCTGGGTGAAGGTGGTACAGTGAGACATTGGAAATGTCATGTTTGGCAAGCTGTATTTTCTTCGAATATTTTGCCTGGCTACAAACTCATAGATGGTTGGGAGAGCTGGGCAAGAGTCCACAGAGTCTGGTCTGATCTGGGGTAGGAACTGGTGGTGAAAAAGCAGCTCTGACCTGGAAGATGTGGGCATGTCTCGTTGCGCCATTTGCTCTTGAGCACAGCCAACCAAAGGGGTGATGCTTGCTGTTGGTTTCTCAGAATGGGAAGCCAGGCTCCTTTCCAGACAGCACTATCAGCAGGTCTGACAACTTCTCAGAGGGATTTTTGAGGGACAGCTTAATGCCACGTCTACATGGACCTTGTGTCAGGGAAACGTGTATTCCTGGAACTGTTTTTCTGAAAACAAAGCTGCAGGAGTTTTTCCTTTCTTTTTTCACGTTAAAAAGACCTAATTTCATAAATTTTGTACTTGGCAGAGCCTGCCTGTCCCTTTGCGATGGCTAGAGTACGGTTTTGCAGCCAGTTCTGTGTACACAGGGAATCAAGGAGCAGGTGACTTTAACTTAACTTTCCCTTTGAGCTTGACGAACAAGCCAAGGCAATACAAAAGGGACCTTCTAAGAGACTTGTGCAGCTGCACAGCCCTTATACTGGCCCCATGATGTGTTTATCTTTTGCCTTCAAGGAAGTGTCAGAGTTAGGGGAAGCTCCCCCAAGTGGGATGGCTTAAAAAGCCTGTATCCTCTGCTGGGAAGTGCACATGCTTCTCTCTTTATAAGCCATTTGATATATTTTTCCTCTCTTTCTCTCTCTTCCCCTCCTCCCCTGGCAGCAGGATCTCAGTCTGTTGCATGCTTTTCATTAAATCTTTCTGATTGTAAGCCTGTATGTTCTGCCATAGGGTCAAAGAGTACCACGGCAGGGATAAAACTCAGCCACAGAATGGAAAGCTTTTTCTGCTTTTGATTACCGGACATCACCAGTTATTGTGGAGTGCGTTCTTGGCTGGAGTCTGAAGACTGAGTTAAATATCACCCAGAAAGGAGCGTTCCGTGATGCTTCTGAAACACTGAACTTCTCCTCATGAAATATGAAGGGGGGTGCGGGGAGTGTGGAGTTGTGTCTTGGCCAATTTCCAGCCTCTCTAATGCTACTGTCACTCATCCCACATGTTCTGCTTTTGCAGCATCCACTGGAGGAGGTTATTTAACTTTCCTTGCTGATATGAACAACTACCACTGTTGTGTTGTTGGGTTTAGGTTGTTTATCTCTAATGAAAGCCCCAGGCTTAGCAATGGGGGCAACACAAATAACCAATTGCTTACTCAGCTTTGCATCTCTGTTATCTGAAGGTATAATCACTTCCTGCACCTTTGTTTGTCTTTGCCTCTGTGCTACTGTACTGATGGTCTGGGAGGTGCCTCCTGCTCCTGCAGCTGCTTTTCTCTGCCCCAAGGCACATCAGTGCGTGGGGAGGAAAAGCAGTTCCTGGTTATCACTGCATCTTCTTTTGATACCTTAGAAACAGGCTGATCTGGAACGTGGAATATTGTCCCTCTTATTTCTGAGGGGAGACAACAAGGAGCCTTTTTGTCTGTTGTGAAGACTGTGGAGTTTGCGTCTAAGGGGGTACAGTGGCAAAATCCACCTGTAACCTCTAGGCAAGCACAGAGAGGCAGAGGGGGGCGAGTCAGAGGAGGCTGATCGCTGGTTACCCGGTACGAGCATTTGTACTTAGGTGGTGTACATGGGATCTGTGGGCATCTCTCTGGCTGTGATACTAGCCAAGACTGCAGAGATGAGGTGTGGGGCCCTGCCTGTACCTTGTAGGACTTAATTGCCCTGATAAGCCTGCCATGGGGCCTCCACTATTCCCCTGCCCATGGGCTCAGGGATTCCATTTCAGCTCCGTCCATGACTTCCAGTTGCTCCCGGTAGGTGTACCTGTCTCCCGCTCCATACAGCCACACCTGTGCCTGGCCATGGACCTCAGACTGGGACCCTGACCCATGGACTGACTTCCCAGTTTGACGTTGGACCTGCCTGATGCCCACTGGACTGTGTCTGACCCTGGTTACTGTCACTGGAGGTGACTCTGACCTGCAGTTTGATTTCCTGGCTTGACCTGCTTTATCATCATGAGTGATCTGGACTTGGTTGACTCCAGCTACTGTCCCCAGGCTTGGCTGCTGATCTCGCTTCTGTCCTGTGGCACAGGGCCTTGGCTGGTGAGCCCTGCCCTTCTGGCTGAGTTATCCTCCTCAACTCCTCACCAGTAGGGAATTGCTGGCCCTTGCTGATCCCTGACCCTCGAAAGGTCTCTGTGGAGGGACAGTTCTTTGGAAAGACTCATCTTGGTGTGAAACACCTCCTCAACTAATAGCACAGCAAAACAACAGCAGGTGGCTTTGGGGATATCCTGTCTGCCCACTGGGGAAGGTGGCACCGTGCATCAAAGCTGTGCCTTCCTTCAAATCTCCAGCGTGGTAAATAGGTTCTTACCAGTTCATTAGTTGCAAAATTAATTAGCAATCTGCCCTGTACTGTGGGGCTTACAGCCTCCCAGGACAAGAAGACAATCTACTCTTTTGCAGAATCCTTGCTAAACAGGTTCCCTGAAAAATATGAGGAACTCATAATTGCTCGCTCCTTGAAAGCCAAGATCATGACAGATGACAGATGGATTTACTGAGAACAAACAATAATAATCAACAACAGACAGGAGGAAATGGCTCCTCCAAGAACAGGAGGCAGACTAAGGGAAGAAAAACGCTTGGGTTAGAGAAGTTTTACAAGAAGTGGGAAGAAAATGCCCAGAAAGCAGGCTGGTAAAGGAGGGACAGGGGATGGGGAGCAGCCCCTGGGGAGGGGATGTGCCATGTCAAGAGGCCACCTGTGAAGCGAAGCCTCCTCACTGACAAGACTGAGGTGGGAACTGAATTGCTGCGGTATTGTCCCATGGGAGACATGCCGTATTTTGCCCTAGGGCAGCTGTCTCAAGGGAGGAGCAGAAGTTTCCGTGCGAGAGACACTGCCAGGTCATCCCACTTGCTTGCTGTCCCTGATGGCAGCTGCTCGTTTTCTCCCAAAAGGCAGGGAAATACACAGAGGCAAGCGTGTGGCAGCTTCTGCCAGCTCCTGCTGTCTCCTGGGGATGAAGACAGGTGTATAGAGGGGACTAGCCCTCCCAAAGAGGTCTGCATGGGGTTTGCAGTGCAAGAAACCTGTTCTCACCTGTGACGTGTACTTTTATTTCAGCACCATTTTGTACTAAATCCTTCCTGCTCCCTTCTCTTTCCTTGCTGAGCTGGTCTCAAGCTGATGGGAAACAGAAACGTATTTTTCCCCTTTTCTGACACACTCATAACTTCACCTGTGATTGCAGGTAGCGAGGTCGCAAGCTCTTGCTAACCGTCAGAGATTTACAGCAAAATCCTCCTGCATGCCCTGTGCACCTCAGGGAGCAGAGTATGTGGGGTGTTCTAGGGATGGCTGGGAGACGTCGGTGACCTTCCGGAGATCTCCATTCATCACTGACGGGGAAGGTGGGCTGTGTTGTCATGGGAATCCTCTGCTCTCTAGTTTCTTCCCAAATGAAGGGATTTGGGTGAGCTGGCAGCCTCTGTTGTGTTTGCATGCTGTAGCCCCAGAGGAACTTTATTGGCTATACCACGTGCAGCTCACATGACACAGGTCCTCGTCAAAGTCATAATTCACAGCATGTTCCTCTGAAGCTTTTCTGACTATTGTGGAGACAAATCAAGGCTGAAGAATCTTATTCTGAAGAAAAGAAAGACAGTTGTGTTTTCCCACACGAAGTCACAGAAGATGCTGTTGTGTTGCTTGATTTGGAACTGGGTTAAACGGAAAGTCTGGAATTGAGGGGATGTGAACAACTTGAATCAAGACTGAAGAAAATTTTCCTGTGATCCCTTCTGAAACGTGATCCACATACTCAGATAATGTGTGTTGTGTGACTTTTAATTGTTGTGAAACCAGAATGTGTTCCTGCTCCTAAACTGTTTGCTTTCTTCTTGCGCTTTATTGAGCAATTTGTTCCTTTGGAGATCTTGTGTATATTATTACTGCCACTATTCTGCCCAAGTAAAATGTAAAGTAACACAATCCTGATCCGACTGTAAATAACATCCTAAAATTATCCCTAGCTTACCTAAGCTTGGGCTTCTAGCGTGGGGACCGCATTGGAGCTGACGTGGTGTTGGGAAGGTATTCCCAGCTGTTGAAGCACTGCAGAGATCCTCTGTCAAGGCTTATTCCTACATCCTAAACTGTCCACAGTGTTGTCACAGGGGGGAAAGATGGATTCTTAATATGTGTTTGTTAACTTGCGTGTGTACTGCCAGGTCAAGGTAGATCCCAAGCTCCCCAGTCACCTCTAACTGTGCTAACTGTATAGAGAGTTCTTGCAGATACAAGATGTCACCTGCTGCCTGCTAACTGAAACCAAGAACATGCATTTCTTGTCAAATAGTTAACAGGCACTCAGATGTGATGTTCTCCTTCTAGGCTGTCCTGAGTCACTACAGCAGGTGTTGGCCTTTTGAGGAAGCTCTTCTCTGAAGTGGATGTTGCTTTAGGTGAACCCATTTCCCCTTGTTCCTCTTTACCATATGGGTGGGGATGTGGTTCCCTCTGAAAATCATGCATCAGCTAAAGATACATAATGTGTCTTGGGGAGAGCTGACTGTAGTGATCTCTTGCTTCCACTCACATCTCTTTTGAGGCAAATCTAAAATACCACCCAGGAGTTGCGTGTATTATGACTAAAAAAAATGTCTTTAGTGTACATTTTTTCAAATGTAATGCTGATTTGCCAAACTTACCTGCACATCAGTTGGCAGGTCTTTCCATCCAGAGCTGGGATGATTTGCTTTGGATTGACTAAAGAGAGTAGCAGTTCCTGAATTCTTCCATGCTGGGATCTCGCAATGAGACAGTGCCGCTAGCTCCAAAGAAGAGCTAGATTTTGCTTGTGTTGATCTAAAATAATGGTTACTCCAACCTGCCTGTGACTTGCAACAACTAGGACACATTCCCACGTAATCCTGCCTCCCACGTCACTGGAAGATCTATGGGATGAGAATGCTTTCCCTCAAACATGGATTCTGGCCTGTGCAAAAGCCAGGGTTCGGATGTGAAAAGGTTTTATGCCAAACCTTATATTCCCAGTGGGTCTGGTGTGGGAAGACTGCTACTGTTATATTAGACATACCTCACTTAGCGGTGTTTACCCTTGAATGTATCTACCCATTTAATAATTTAAAAGTAGCTACAGGTTGTGAGGGAGATACCTTGCAGTATGGAAAAAATTCATTAGGAATCATGTTAAGATTGATAACGGGAATGAACCTTTAGTCTTCATCACACTGAGATATGAACTCTGGGTTGAAAATCTGCTGCTCCACAGAAATAGAACGGCTGCTGGATCTTTGTACCTTTCCGTGAGATATGTTGTTGTCTTTTCCACTGATCTTCTCACTGCTGCTTCAGACAGCTGGACCAGCTTGTCCTCTGCTGGAGTGACTTCTTATTTATCAGCTCATTGTCACAGGGTTTACTAAAAACTTATACCAGAGGCCAAAGGATCAATATCCAGAAACATCTGAACTTTTTCCATTATCCTTAAGAGTTGAATTCTATGTGGCATTTGGCCCTTAAAGTAACCTGAATATGAGCGGCAAGCATGCCTCCTCTGTGAGCTCAAGGCCCAAGTAATGGCTGTCTGCCATCATTTGCTTGATCCTGAGTAGGAA
This sequence comes from Coracias cyanogaster, assembly GCA_033124195.1. Classification (NCBI taxonomy): domain Eukaryota; kingdom Metazoa; phylum Chordata; class Aves; order Coraciiformes; family Coraciidae; genus Coracias; species Coracias cyanogaster. The sequence goes on from JAVSBS010001527.1 coordinate 6,650, forward strand.
GTTAAGTGTTTGCTTGCTAACGACTCCCATCTCTCCTGCTAACTAACCCCTCTAGTGAACATAAAGCTTGCAGAGGTATTGAGATGGCAGAAGCAGGTAGCTGAGAGGCAGTGAGCAGAAGTGCTTACCATGGTCTGTGTTCTTAACTCTCTTAGCTCGTCGCCCAGAATAACTCTAGAAAATACTCAATGGCTCAGCCTTTCAAGGTGATTTCTGAAGCTCTTGCTTAGTTCTATAGAAAGGACCCGTGGGCTGAATAAATTCAGAAACGGTCTTGACAAAATGTGAGGCTGAGGCCTGTCAAAGACATGGCAAATGCAACCACTGAGCAGCCCAGCTGGTTGTTGGAGTGAAGGAGCTGTGACTTGTTACCTAAAAGAAGGCAGATCTTGGCTAAGGGCTGCTGCCTTGAGATGTTCATCTTCAACCAGAACCAGACGTGATCAGAAAGTTCTGTTTGTTTCTGTCTTCCTCATCAGTCATTTACGGAAAAATACTTACAATGGATTGATCCTCTTGAATGTTTTGAACTTACCATTCCAAAGCCCAAACCCTCAGGTGCACTGCTGCTGCTTTTCTCTTGTAAAAAGTCACATCTGAGCTGAGAGTCAGTCCTTCAGAGTTGAGCCTTGGCAGAAATAGTCACTCACATCCCAACCAGGGTCTCCTCCTGTGTGGGACCGTCTCGTTACTGTTAAGAAGTTTCTGTATTTTTGGACATGTGGAAGCTGCGCAAAATCTTCAGTTGATTCCTCAAGATCTATTGATTGGTAAGAGATTGTGAAAAAAAAGGATGATGTATTATGAATTTGAGAATCCTCTTGGTGTAAAAAATGGAATTTTTTGAAACCTTTGAATTTTGCAGGAAAGAACTTAAATCTGAAAAATTCTTTTTTTTTTTTTTTTCCCCTGAGAAAGCTGATCTTTTACAAAATATAAACTGTTTCATAGTAATTAATTTCTCTGGTTCCTTCTGGGTGGTGAGGAAATACAGTATCCTGTGACGTTGAACAAGATGTGCTAATAGAGCTGTTAATCCTTTATTTCCCTCTGTCTCACAAGGTATTTACACCTGTTGAAGGGCTGAGTGGACTGTTGAAATGCTCCCCCATTGTGTAAATCCATGGGACCTACTGAAATAGAGATCAGGTTCCCAAAGCATCACCCACAGGAGGAAGAGAGAGAGCTTGATGGATTGTTTTTCTTTTAAAAAGGAGAAAAATGGGCTGAAGGGTGCAAGAGAAATGGGGAAAATATCTTGAAGATTATACTTGGTGCTTTTGGTCGTGGACCCTCTGCTCTTCAGCAGCCTGTAGAGTGTTTTCTCAATGAAACACCATTGCAGGGGCATGGAAAAGAGGGTGAAAAGCCCCAGAAATAGGGATGAGACTTATCATTGGCAGGAAACTCTGTTTCTGCGTGCTTTATGGGGAGTGTCATCTGGTTATTGTGAACAAGCAAAGCAGTCTCATCTATGCACCAGCCTTTGAAAACAACGATGCCATGACAAAATTCCACCCCCCCTCCATTATTTTTCAGTCCATTTGTTTTCTTTTCCTCAGGAGTTTTGGGAAGTAAGATGTTGTGGTTTGGGTCACTTAAAGCTGTACTGCATGTTTGGATATTTGCCCCACATAGATCAAAATCGTGAACAGGGAGACGGATGGATGTTCTTTGTCCATCATCATGTAGTAATTTGTGGTGCAGGACTTGCCTCTGAAGATAACTGGAGAAGTCCTTGTCACTTTGCAAACTCCCAGAGATCTTTGAGCTTCCCCTCTGGAAGGGATGGTTTGGAATACAAATCGTTCAGGTCAGGGTTTTTTTTCCCCTGTAGATTTTATCAGAATGTCATTACTTTTGTATATCACTTTTAATCTTTATTTTTTGCTCTGTTCTGAGATGTTCCGTTCCCATCATGCCCTCAGAAGCACCCGAGGACCCTGTTTCTCTACCCAGCCCCGAGATAAACCAGCCTAAGACTCTATGTCTAGTGAAATTGTCATTACTTAATCCTGGCCGCAGCATAATGTCTTTGCAAAGAGATACTTGCTCTGGGAACCAAATATATTTTCACTTTTGAAGCCCAAGCAGCTCTGTCAGAATTAATTAGAAACACACAAGTGCACACGTTCCCGAGTGACTTTTTGCTGTTTCTTACTCAATCGAGAAAGTAATTTTTATTGTAATGCTGACTCTTCAAATTGAAAATTACTATTGCGTTTTTGCCAGAGCTGGGCTTCTAGATGATGGGAGATCATAAACACGTAAGATGTTGCTGCATGGCAGGTCACTCTGCCTCTAGCTCTAAAACCAGGGGACCTAGTTGCCAGATTTTTCTTTCTCATAAGGAGACTGCCTAGCCCTAAAACTGTACAAAACCTTGAAATTTATAAACATACCCCAGATAACCCAAAAGCATTGTGGACTGCATCACTGATCAATTGTACTGTTGAATTATATTAACAGTGTTTCAGGGGAAACTTAAACTACAACCTTTGTGACTTAAGGATAGTGGCTCTGGAAATGATGCACAATCTGGAGCCTGCTTGTCTCTAGAGGTGTTTTTCTGTCCCTGGATAATCAGTAAGTGAATTTTTATTAATTTCTCCCCCCCCCCTCCCCCCCGAGATTCAAGTGGGGGAAACCATCAGAACTTGTGAATCTTTGTTTCCAGACTGTATTTTGCCTGCTGTGCTGAGCAGAGGCTTGCAGCGTAATGACATTTTAGTAGACCTGTGCTCCTAGTGAAGCCAGTGGTGGTATTGTAAGGGAAAGACAAGTGTGGAAGGGGGAGAAAATACTTCATTGTAAGCTGACCTTACACAGGGCACTTCAGTTACCTTGAAACCTTTAGATAAAAAAAATCTGAAAGAGCAATCTGCAAGACAAAAGAGAGCAGGAGAAATGCAGAGCACCAAAGGCTGGGACTGCTGGAGGAAAAATCCTTCCCACTGTCCTGGGAAGCCCAGCAAGTGCATGCTGCAGAGGAAGGAGTGAAGTGTAGCTGTCCTCAACCATGGCTTCTCGGAAAATTCCTTCTTGGCCTGAAGCTTGGCCACCAGGAGACAGGTGAGATATTCCTCAATCAGCCCTTGAAGGAAGAAACTGAAAGCAGAGATAGGAACAAGCTGTGGGCAATTTGAATTGCTTTAATTATTCAATTAACTTTGCACCAGTGTGAGTGATGAGAAGATGGAGAGTTCTGATAATGCAGTGAACTATTACTAGGGAATCCTCAGGACTTTCAGGACTTTTTGATGACTTGCCTGATAAAAGGACTGTACTGAAATGAAGGGCAGAACCTTTGTAGAAGGCCTTCAAGTGCTGGGTTCCAGAAAGATGGCAACTGGTGCTTGGGAAAGAGGATTCCCTAAGCTTTTAGGCAACCTCATCTGGGCTTTTCTGCTTGCCAGGTCCTGCTGCTCTTTTAATGCATTCTACTGCCCAGCTGAGTGGGGTCAACCTGGAGCTCCTGATGGGCTGCACCTGCACTCTAGTTTCCAAAGCCATTGCACAGAACCCTTTCAGAACAATGACTGGAGAGAAGCAGCCACAGTGGATGGCTTAGGAGATGTGAGCCTGAGCAGTGACTGTGCCTGGCTTTTCCAGACCAGCAGCCAGGAAGAAGAGGACAAGATGAGCCTAGCCAAGGGTGAGTGAGCTGAGCTGCTTTGCAAAAACTTGGGCAGACACCTTTGCCTCTTGCGCTGCCAGTGGATTGCCTACCAGTGTCTTAGCTTTCCGTCTCAGCTGTAGATGCCAGGAGAGGTCAGCATGCTTTCAGTACTGGTGGGGAGGGTCAGGCTTCCCCTGCTCTCCTGAGTGGTGAACCTGGACTCAGGTACATCTAAATAGGGCTGTCTAAAATGCATATGAATAGGGTACTTGGAGCCTGAGCTTTGTAAATAACTCTTTGTAAAGGCTTTTGAAATGCACTCATTCTATCAGCACTGCTGTATTCAGACTTTCCACCCTCCTCTTTGTTTCTGCTGCCTTGCAGAACAACATAGAAGTAAGTAGACACAAAGCTGTACTTGAAGTAAAGCCTGGCACGCCAGGTAGATGGTTTTGTGGCCTCAGCCAGCTGGTGTGAGGCAGGGTCACCAGGTCATGGTGGGCTGACTCATCTCCACCAGCGGTGGGAGCTACTAATTGCAGTGGCAGGTGGTACCTGTTACCTTTGATTTGGTGGCTTGGGCAGCAGGGGAAGAAGGGCTCTCTGAAATTGTTAGATCTGTGCTGGTTGAGCAGGCATGGAGTTTCTTAGCTTTGGTTTCTTCTCCTTGGTTGCTTTGCAAGTGTGAGAAGAGGAGAGAAGGGAGAACAGGCTTGACTTCTCATACATGCGGTAAATTTCTACTATTTTTATTTTCCTTCTGTCTTGGAGAGTGACAGACCCTGAAGCTGTGGGTCTGTATGTGTGTGTGTTTAAAGGCTGGGGCCAAGCTGTGAAGGCATGTCTCCAGGAAGAGTATTTTTACTGAGTAATGAGTTGAGATCTGCCTCAGGGCATGTGACGTTGTGCTTGGTGCTGTCTGGAAGCAGCATCGCCCTGAGAACTCCTGAGTTAAAGGTGACTGTGAGTCAGTAGATGGTCCGGGTTTTATTGATGATCTGGGTTTATAATATCTGGGGAAAGAGCTCTACCTTCCCATCCAGTTCTCAACCCTTCCCCATATGCAAGCGTATCTCTTTGATGCTTGCCTTGAGGCTTCTTGCCCTGGTTGTTCAAGTCATAGATCTGTGGTTCCTGGCTTTCTTTGCTGAGTGCTTCCCTAGGTTAGTATAAGCTTAGAGCTTCTCTGACCGTGCTTTGGTTCGAAGTGCTTCAGGATGCTCTACAATTTCAGCTTATGTACACAGGCTTGATGGAAGCAAGGTGGATGTTGCTGGTGGAGAGGCAAGGCATGTGGTAGCCAGCAGTACAGTGCAAGCTCCTGCCCAAACCCATCACTAGTGGCCAGATTCTAAACTGTGAGTTACTTGAGTAGCTCTTTGCTCACAGGATGCACGAGTCTGTAAGATTGTGAAAAACCTTGGAGACACAAGTGTCCACTGGATAAACTGTAAGGGAGCTGGAGTCTTCAAAATGCAGGAATTGAGAGCTGAGAAAACTGTTGCTCTGTGGGGAAGTTTTGAGAAAGGGGGATGAGTTATTTCTGTAGTTATTTCTGGTCCACTCCTCTTGTAAAGTGCTGACTACAAAGAAACCACTAGGTAGAGGGTGATAAGAGGTGGTGGCCCAGGTCAGCAGGGGAATTGTGAACTCAGGAATCCCCGTCTCGCAGTACTAGAATCACAGAGCACCAAAACAGAGCCAAGTAGGAGAAAAGCACAGGGTGTTACAGGGATCTGCTTATAGCACTGAGATCTGTTAAACCTGTGTGAAAATCCTGCAGCCAAAGAAGGTGTCGACCAGGAAGCTCAGTAGCATGACAGGAGCTCGTAGTCCCCTTATTTGCTTGATTGGAAGCTGTCTCCAACAGAAGTTGCTTCAGCTGACAGAAGACTGGGTTTTTGTGCCCATGGGCACAAGGTGAGATCAGACTGCTATTAACTGAAGTTCCTGGGTCTGTTTGACCTTCTCAGCTGGTTTGTTTCATTGATAAATCACAGCATCTTCTGATAATATTGTATAGGCTTGAGTCTTGGTGGGTCAGTTGTGATAAAACATTACAAAAGTACCGTGAGATGATAATTAAGCAGTAGCTATGTGTGCTGCAAGTAATGGATCAACGACAAAAAGAAGCAGCAGGAGAAGGGCAGGACAGGAAGAGAAACGTTTCTGGTGAAGAATGTAAAATGATATTTTGGTTTTTGCAGAGCATGTGGAGAACGTGGGTGGCTTGACTAGAACACATTTAGAGTCTTGTCCCTATCGCGGCTGAGGGAGTGAGCGATGGCTGTACCGTACTGCCAGGCAGCTCGTTCCTCACAGGCGTCACTGCAGAACAGAGACATGTATGAGCCACCCTTAACACATCTGTTGCTCTTAAAAGGATAAATCTCATGTACTGCACAAGGTTCCTGTGCATTGCAGTTCATGCAACAAAAGCAGGAGAGAAAACAAAGGTGGAGAGTAGGGCTACAGCATCCCCTAGGGAGACACAAGGTCTCCCTGCTTCTCAGCCACTTCTGCATGGTGCAAGGACCACCCTGCCTGGCCCACCCCACTCCTCTGGGAGTTTGCTGGTGTTCTACGAGTTCCTCAGGAGCAGCCTTCTAAACTTGAGCAGCCCAGCGTGAGTTGTTTCCATCCTCCTCTGCGATGCTGCGGATAACTCTAGCATGACTCTGAGTCAAACTGTGTCAGTCAGCTGTCTCAGGAGCACATGCAAATCTCATTTAGGCCTTTACAGAAAAGATGCATAATTCCCTTAGCGCTTGTATAGATTTTCCACAGCGTGGTATTTGGCTGCTTAGTCACGGAGTTATCTTTGTGTTTTAAGAACAGATTTGACTATGGTCTCCTTGGCTGTACTGCAGAGAATGACTTTATTTGTCTTAGCACAAACACCTTGGTATGAGTGTCAGATGTGCCAGCAAGTATGTGCTTAATTAAACAGGCTCCTTAATAGGTTTTGTTATCAGTTTAGTGCCCTGCACTTGAACCATGTCTCTTAAAGGACTATTTAATGAATTTCTGAGGCTATCTGACAAGTAATGTTCTTTGCTTGCTTGTTATGTAAAATTCATTAATGTCTCCCTTTGCATACATTGCTGAATTACAAATATTATGACTTAATTAGCTTATTGCAATTTATGGGATGGTGGAGGTAGTCTTTTTACTTACTGATCTTATGCAGAACTAACCTCTTTAAAACAAGTAAACAAACAGAAACAGGAGCTGTTTTGGTATCCCTGCTGAGAAACACCTCTCCTTGACCCTCACCACCTGGGGACTTTTCCATAGCTTGCTAACCTTTATTGTCCCAATAAAAAAGGGGAAAATCTGCTAGCAGTAAGCAAAGCTTTTGTTTTAGGGTATTAGCAGGACTCAGCCACTCTCATTGCTTTGAGCACAGAACTTTGAATGTGTATGTTCTTCTTAAAAGCTGATCTCTCTAGTACTTCTTTCCTTTGGGTCTAACATAACTATTGGGGCGCATAATTCCTGAACTGGTATAAACTGAAGCCCTTTCATCAGCAGCTCTGAGAGATGGCCAAAATGTAGTAGTCGTTTTTCCTACGCTTCCTTGGGAGTTCAAATTATTCATGCTAGTAGAAAGAATTGCCTCTTGTGGGCAGACACAGATCTGCCAGGCTATGGGTATCTGCAATGCCCGTGCTACGGGGGTGAAGGAGGCTCAGTATGTTACAGCTGTGGGCCAGAAAAGGCAAAATATCTCTTGAAGGTCCTACCTGGTAGATGTAGCTCTAGATAACCATCAGACTGAGGTATCATCTTCCAGTTGTACCTTCTGTTGACATGTTTAATTTCCTGTATCTTTACAACAGCCTGGGGTGAAGTTACCATTCATCCAGGCTGTCCAGGCTTACTTTCCTATTCAAAAGTTTTGCTGGTTAGGGAAAATATGCTGTGGGTCAGAAATCACAGTCAAATGGTTTATGCAGGGTGGCACTAACTGCTGTGCGTCCTGGATGTGCTGGGTGTCTTGGTACCCACTCCTTTGTGGTGTCCCAGCCTCTCTGGCTTGCACTGGGATGGAGATTAAGCAGTTTCAGCCCATCAAGATGGAGGCATAACTAGATTATTTGTAGAGGAGGCAGAGGTAAAAGTCTAAAATAGCTTGCCCAGAGAGTATAGGGAACCTGTGGCAGAGAAGCAGGACTCTGCCCTAGATCTTAATGGCAGAAGCATCCTTTCTTCCATCTGTATTGACCTAAGATGCCTTCGTTTCTGAATTTTGCCCTCATTATAACTTGAGAAGAGTTGAGCTGCTTCAGTGCTCTCTCTCTTTCCTTTCCAATCTCCTCGTCTCCCTCCAGCTACTTCTTTTGCTTCTTGTTCTTACTACCTGCTATGCAGTATGCTGAACTCCTTTGGAAATCAGCTGCTGAAGACTGGACCTGTTTGGAAATTGCAGCCACAAAAGCCAGACTCTCCAGTGTAACAAGGCCATTAAACCTCCTGTGGGAAGTTTTAAAGCCGGCTTTATCAGCCTTGCAGAGAGAAGTGCAGGGAGAGGCAGTTGCACCATTGTTCCTCCTGCTGATGACGCAGACTGGAATTGCTTCTTCAGCCCAACGCAGGCAGTGTTTGAGAAGCTTGGCTTTATGTTGTCCTAATCCCTCAGTCAAGAACCACAGGAACCGCACCAAGTTAGAGCAGCCTTGAGGCTCTTGCCTTATTCTAACACGTGCCACCAGAAAATTGCTCCAAAAGATCCAAATCTTTGACTAGACTCTGACCAGTGTCTCAGCTTCAACCCAAAATGTAACCGCTTGGTCTGGGAGCAGCCAAGTCAGATTGGGATTTAAACAACATAAGCAAGTTCTTAGCAAATTCAAAGCCTTATTTCCCTACTTTGACGCCCTTCCTCCTCTCCTCTGTCATTTCATGTTTCAGCATGTGACTGTAGGTACTTCTGAAACTTCTGGTTTTGCTGGAAAGAGTCAATCTCTCTGGGAATTACAAATGTTTGTGCAGTTTCATCTTCATTTTTGGATCAGACGGATGGATTTTAGGGGGAGAGAATGTTTTATTATGCTTTAAGATTTGTCAAGATTCTTTTTTTTTCTTCAGTATTTTTTCTCCCAAACTGGAATGAGTTTTACTGTACTTTTGTGTTTCCTGGTGATTGACAAGAAACCCAAACTGGTTGGCACCAGAAGAAAAGGCACATAAGGTACCTAAGCTTTCTAAAACAAGAATATTTCTAGCCCTTTTCAAAACGCTTCCCCCTCCCAAAATGTTAAACTGGGAGATTGCTGAAACTGGTCTGTTCCCATAGCTGGATTAGACCTCAGTGAATCAGCACTGTGAGAAACCTCCTGGGGAAATTCCTGCCAGACTGTACCCCAGCATCACTTGCTGACTAAGTCAGGAGCTTCTCAAGTAGCGGGGCTGTGTAGGACAATTGGTCAAAGCCTTGGTGCTGCAATCCTGGAGCCCAGTTGTTGCTCACAACTCCAGGGATGGGGAAAAGCCCTGTCCTATCCTAAATCCCTTTTCCAAATTCCCCGGAATGTGAACAAACTCACCCCTCTGATGCTTGAGGAGTGTTCTTGCTCAGGGAGAGGTATCTTAGCATGGTTCAGGGAGCTCAGCGCAGCAGTGGTAAAGCAGAAGGAAAGGGATGGGCCATGCTCTTGCAGCCCAGTCTAGGGCCTCCTGCCTTGTGGTGTTTCTAGCTTGTGATAAAATGCCCCAGAGCTGATGTAGACAGTGGGTCTGGGATGAGAGCACGCGTTTACATGCTCCTGACTGCACTGAGCCCTAGATTGCTGCTCTCCCAGGAATGTCAGTGCATGCTGGGCTGCTTGAGGGTGCGAGGCACCAGGCAGGAGTGTAGGAGCCAAAATATGTACCTGCAGCCTTCTGAGGAGCCTCTTGGCTGTGGGATACAGACTGGCCACCAAGCTGCAGAAAAGTCAGATGAAAAGCCTTTCCTAGAAAAGTCTGTGGGGTTTGTGTAGCTCAGGAGCTCACCGAAAGTGCTGGAATAAACCTGGGAGCAGCATTCATCCTGGGAGGGCTTAGACGGTGGGAGAGATTTACTTCTGAGCTTTTGATTTAATTTGTCTCACATGGCATGCCTGCCTTTTCTCTATTTAGACTTATCTTGTCCTGTTTGTACCTTTTTAGTACTCTGATAAAACCCAGCCATGGGCCTAGAAGCTTTTGACTTCTGGCTTGGCTGCCTCCAGGACCAGATGTGGCAATTCCACCTCCCCAGTCTGTCTGATTTGGCCCAGTCCAGAACAGCTTTTAACTGAGGAAGAATCAGAGACCAAAGACTTGTCAAAGTTGCTCCGCTTGCAAGGAGCGGAGCTGGACAAGCATTTTGGTCATCAGGGTTCCATCAGCCTGGCAGAGGTGTTTGCTGCCTGCAGTGCTCTATAATATCTGCTTGTGTGGAGGCTGTTCTGCACATACTGATTTGGAGTTGTAGGTTTTCTTCCAGGAAATCTGTATTTGGCTTTATCACTTCCTGGGAATAGTTTGTGTATTGGAAAACCTCCCCCCACCATATGGGAAGGAGCATTTTCTTTTGTACCCAGTAAAATGTAAGTAAAGATTTTTTTTATTTTTTTTTTTAATGAACTTCTGATAAGAACACAAGCTTGGAGTTTTCAGGGTGCTTGATGCAGTGGCTGTATTTCAGTGTGGGTGTGACATTTATGACATGGGCTCTGAGATGAATCTGGCAAAGGAGCAGAGCTGCATGGGTCTGTCCCTTGTTTGGTCTGGGATGCAAGGCACAGAAACCACCAGCGTGGTTCAGAACTAGAGCAACTGGTGCAGCAAAGTGACACAAGGTCACTGTGTTAGGTGAGCCACAGACGCCTTGAACCAGTAGATGCTACTTTTGAGTAGAAGGTTTGGGTTGTCTTCCAATGTCCAGAGGCTGCAGCTGGCCCTGCGCCACTGCCTCCGTCCTTTCACTGCTTCCTCATTTCCAAAGCCAGCTGTGCTTGGTTGAGCAATGCGTAATAAGGGAATGCCCAAGATGATGAATCTGTTCTCAACGTCCATCTAATTGGCTCCCGGTTGCCCTCTGCCAAAAGCTGACTTTGCTCTTCAGCTTGAGCACTCCTCACCCTGGTTACTGGGGGTCTTTTTAGTGCAGCAGAGCTAAATTCATCTACATGGAACAAGTACTGGAGGAGAAGCAAGACTTCAACAGATAGAACTTTTTCTTTCAGCTTCCCAGCAGTAACACCCCCTTGAACGGAGACTCACCTCCTCAGCAAGCAGTTTACACGTATGCAAGCAATGGACTTGGTAGAAGTCCCAAGGATAAAGCAGGCTCGAGGAACATGCTCTCAGTGTCACAAAATCCCTGCCCCTTCTGAGGCTCTGTTGTTTTTATGGAACTGTTTGGACATTGCTTGTGCAGTATTCTGGTGTCCCTTGTCTGTATGAGGGTCAAAGCAAAGCTGTTAAAGGAAGTTTTGTATTCCAAAACTGGAAATCTGTCTTTTTTTTTCAGGAGATGTCAGGTGTGAGTTTGTAAAAGAAACAACCAACCCAACTACTTGCCCCAAATTCCTCCCAGGAAGGCAAGTTTGGCCAGGAAGAGAGGGCAACACAGGATAATTCTTTTGTAGAATTCATAGAAATTCACTTTGCCAGAGGCTTAAATATTTTCTTGCATTCAAACAGTTTCCTTTTACCTTCCTTACCTGAGCAGGTGGGAGGCAAGCCTAGCACAGCAGTACCAGAAGAGGGTAAGTCTGAAGAGAAATAAATCGTCTCCATCTGCAGTTGCTATGTCCAGGCAATTGGCCAGTACCACCTATACAAACACTGGTGCCCATCTGGTGTAGGAGCAGCTGAGTGTCAGCCCAGTCTAGCAGGTCTCTGGGTACCAGGTACTTTTGGGTGGCATTACATAGTGAACGTTTCCCAGAAAGAGCATCTCTGTGTAAACATGCTGAACGAACATAGTCACTCTCTCCATTCTGTTGAGCATAAGGTGCAGATGCAGGATCCAGGAGCTATTCCAAACTAATTATTTCCCCTCTTTTTGCTGCCTCCCCTTTCCACCTGTGGTTTGTGAGGAAACCAAAGCCAATAGCCTTGGCTGGAGCCAAGTGGTGTCAGGCTGGCCCAGGTCTGCCCGCTGTGCTGCCAGCATCCCCATGCTGCAGACCTGCACCCAGCTCTGCCTCCCCACGGGCTTACTGAACTGAGGAAAAAGGTTGCTGTTACCTTTGCTGAGGTAGAAACATGATCCGAAAAAGCTAGTTTGGTCACAGGGGAAGAGTGGTATGAAGTAACCAGCTCTTGCCTCGTACCTGTGCTCCACAGATCTTGTGAAAATAAGGAAGAATTGGGACTGGATAACTCCCATGCCCTTCTTCAAGGTGGCTAGGAGTGGTAGAGGAACACCAGCATGTGACAGATCAGGTGTGTGGGAGGGCCAGCCACTACTGGTTGTCACTGGTAGGAACCCAGGTTTTGGAAATGGAGATCTGGCCATCCTTCCTGTTGGAAAACTTTGTGAGTCCAACCTGCAGTTTAGATTTGAGGCATTGTTCTGTGCTGGTTAAAAACTTACTGTTAGAAGCATGCAAGAAACTTGAAGCTAAGGCTATGGATTTTAGTTGAAAAATGCTTAAGCAGCTCTCCCGTCAGTTGAAAACCCACAAAGTTGTTTGATTTCTTCTGCTGTATATCGTTACAAGAAGGTCTTGTCTCTTTCCCTCTTGACTGCTGGGGAGCTTCCTGAGGGCTCAGGTAGGAAGATGGGAAATATTGTTACTGCACGGAGTATATGAGCAGAAAAAAAGTCTCTGAACTGGGATTATGGATTGACGTCCCTTTTTTACCCTTGGACAGTTTGCACCTAGATTTGAGAAATGAATCTCTCCTGAAGGAAGACTTGGAAACTTGAAAAAGCTCTAAGATGGTTTTTCAACTCATCCAAGAATTGTGATTTTTCCTGCAACAGCATAAAAACACCCATCCCGTGCTAGATGCAGTGGCGCATCATCTAGTGGTGATGATATCACCTGTGTACTCAGTTTTGAACCTGGTTTTGGGGTGGCTTGAGAGGCTTGTTTGGGTTTTTGTTGATAGAAACAGAGGTGACCTGTGTTGTCCAGATTCTTCAGCTCCCCTCTGCTGCCCTGACTCCCATCACACTGGGTTCCTGCAGGGCTGGCTTTTATCATCTTTCCAGGTTGAAAGAAAACCATGTATGCTTGATTGCCTCTCTCTCGGAGCTGAGGCCACCATGGTGGTACTATAAGGGAGGGCACTGTGCCACAGCCCTTTTCAGCTCACTGGCTGGAGCACTGAGAGGAGTCCAGCAGTGTTTTGTTTGTGAGAGAAATCCCTCTGGCATTCTGCGTTAGAGCTGGATTTACTGGAAACAGGTCCTTGATGAAAACCTTCCTTGCACAACACTTTTCCCACCTACGGGCAATGGTGACTGGCACAGTCCAAAAGCCTTCAACAGCCGCCTCTTTTGTAGATGTCTGGCAAGAAGGCTCTGGAGCTGGAGGACAAGGCTTAACTCAGTGCTTCTTTAAGTGGGGCCGGTGCTGTGGGTCTGTGTGTCAATGAGTAGGCGATGACCCTGCAACTTCCCGGTCCTGCTGACTTGTAATAGCTGCTTGGGACTGTGTTTGTAAAAGTAGTTTTGGAAGATGCTCACTATGGAGTGATGGGTGTAGAGAGCTGAATTTGCTCTTGATCGTTTCTGAGGAGGGGGGAATGTTGTTTGCTTTCTATTGAAATATGGAAGTGCTTCTCTGGTACTGCTCTGATTTTTTCCAAAAAGGGTTGGGGTTGAGGAGAGACAGTGTAGATAGAGAATATGGGAACTTTGTGTTTCGTTTTTACAATCCTGTATAATACTGGGGAAGGTTGTTGCCGTTGCTTGGTGCTATTCCTGCTTCCACGGCAGCCAACACCGGCAGCGCAGGTGGATGTCTGCATTCCTGTTGACTCAGTCCCCCGGGAGCTCCTGGTAAAGGCTTCAGTCTCTTCTCCTTTAATTGATGTCATTTGCTCTGCTGGAAACTGTGTTTACAGACTAGACTATGACTTTGGCCCCAGCACGTTACTCATGTCTACAGAGATGAGCACAGACAAACCTAAGCCTGTCTGCCTATGCGAAGGTGAAGCTGAATGGGAGCCAGACACCTCTTAGCATGGAGTCAGAGAAGAAGCATCTGCCTGCCAGGCTCGATACGGCTCCGCTCACAACCCGCCCAGTACCTTCTGGAGCTGAGAAGATGGTCGCATCCCTGTTGCACATCATGCCTACCCCTCGGGAAGCCCTTACTTGGGCAGCTTCCCTGTGTACAGTCATTTGTCATTAAATCCCATCCGACAGTAAGCGGATGTTTTGGGATTTGCAGGTTTCTGGGCTCATGGCATGCTCATGGGCAGCAGGTGCCATTGAACCCTGCTCCTTGGGATAGCTTTCAGGGCTCGGGTGCAAATGAGCACGCTCCCTTAGAGCATATCCTTACTCCACAGTAAAACATGGTCTATCAAGAGGGCTAACTTCTTGTAGGTGAGTGTAAGACCGCCTTTGGGTTTAAGATCTTCCAAAGAAGTGGGAAGGCCAGCTGTAGTTTTAGGTCAGAACGGGTGTTCCAGACAGGTAATTCTGCACAGGGGCTATTAATACAGGCATTAGCTTCAGCCATGTGGGTACAGATTTGGATCCTAGCTAAAGAGAAACAAGCTTTATACTCTATTAGGAGAAACTCAAAGGTAAGGAGAGACTTCTCCTTACCACTCTGCCTGGTAACTGTTTTTTGGGTAAGATAAAAAAAATGCCCAATTGTAACCTTGAGATGGGAGGTATGTAATGAACCTTGTAGAATTGCTCCCACTGGGCTGGTATCTGACTGTGATTGACTTGATCTTCTGAACTGGGGCCTGGGTGAATTGCCAAGGTCTGAAAGTACAGCCTGGGCTTGCCTGCTGGAGGGACTAGCGAGTGACAAAAGGGAAGGACCAGCCCCTTGGGCTGGCAAGGAGATCCCCTGGGAAGCATCGTGCCTTAGAAGATGCCAGTTGTCTGAGACAGAACAATTTTGTGGGAAAATGTTGGTTTTGATGAATTTCAGTTGCTGAAAAATATTGGACAAAAATGTTTTGAAAACGGTCTGACCTTTTCTAAATGGCAAAGTTTCAATGTTTTTAGGTCCAAATGCTGCTTCATTTTGATAGCTTGCATTAATTGAAGGTTAAAAAAAATGTTGGAACTGAAATGAAATTCCTGAAAATGAATAGAAACAAAATGTTCTCTTCCTTTTTTCCTCCCCCAGTGTTCTTATTTCTGGGGAAATGGTGAGATTTTTTTTTTGACTTTTTCATTTCTCTGAACTGTGATATTTAAAACCTCACAAATTGTTGTGGGAGGGCATCCCATCCCGCTCACTATCCACATTCTCCCATGCAGTTGCTAGTATTAAAGTGGTTTCTATTTTATTTTGTGATGGAGTCATGAGTATTTTTCAGACATCCCAAAGGGAGAGTCTCTGGCTCTGCAGAGGGACGGGGGTGCAGTTTGTCTTTGCAGCTCTCATCTGCCCAGCGCCCTTGGTTGGGTTCCTGGCAAGGCTTCTATCTTCCCATCTGAAAGGAAAGAGTGTGAGCAGTGTGCTGTGATTTGTGCTGCGGCTAAGGGACAAACGCACCGTGTTTGCTAAACCAACACACTGGGAAAGCATGAAATGATCACTTTAAATCCACCCCGGCTAAAAGGAGCCGGTTGTGTGTACAAGTCAGGAGCCGGGGCTCATGTCTAAACATACGGAATATAAGGTAAATAGGACTGTGCAGCAGGGGATGTCTTAGAAGCCTCACCAAGCAAATACTGCTCACTGGTCCAGAACCACAGACAACAAGAGGAACGTCGTCTGGCTAAGGCGGCCGGAGCAAAAGCCTGTGCGTGTGTGATATTTGCACTTACCAGACATCTTAGGTGAAGGAACCAGGGTGGAGAGAGCAGGAGGACCTGAAGCTGCAAGCTTCATCCTCCTTAGCTCTGCATTGGAATGAAAATGCGCCTTTCCATCTTCTTTCTTAAACGGGGTTACTGTTGGGGTATATTGTTTCTCCTTTTGAGGTGGTGTGGGACAGTTCTTCTGCATCTCTTGCAGCCTCCTCAGTAGGAACAAGAGTTTGTACTTCAACCGTCTTCATATCATGTAGGTGCCAGTTGGGATTTTGGCTTTGCGCAGGGGTTGTAGAGTTCAGCTTTGCCTTCTAGGGGTGTTCACGCGGGGGAAAAGTAAGAGTCCATCCCCTCTGAGTCCATGTAAGCTTGCAGAAAGACTCTAGTATCTGGAAGTACAATGAGTTTACAAGTTTCAAAGTTGTAAACTTCAAGGAAATTGCTGCAAATTAATGTATGGTAATGGGAAATCAATCTTCTTAGTGTCACGGGTGATCCCAGAGGTCCCAACAAGAAGGTAGTGTTGGTAAGATACAGTCTGCAAGCAGAGTTTGGGGACTGATGTATGGTGAGGCCTAATGTTCCTATAAACAACAAATACTGATTTTTGGGTTGCTGGCAGTATTAGTTTTATGTTGGTCGTTGATCTATTTCTGGAACGTGGAGCATGTTGAAAATCCCTGTCAAGCTGATTTGCCCCAAAAAGGGCTTCTGTAGCATAGTCAGTAATTGGACCTGCATCCTTTCCCTGTTCTCTAATAGCAAAGCCCGTTCTTCTTCATTTCCCTGTTGGTGTCGGCAGAAATGCCAAATATGAAAAGGTTTCAATGTAAGCAAAGAATTTTTAGCAGGATATTGAAAAACAAAACAATGGAAAACAACAACTAAAATCCCCACAGGCAAACCTGAAGGACTTATAAGATGTTTTGCCTAACTCTGAGTGCAATGATGCTGGGATACAAATAAACAGGACCTGAGATGGAAAAATCAAAATACATAATGTCTAGGAGAGTTAGAAAGCTAAATTCTCTGTACTTTATATATAGACTATATTCAATACAATTATTCTGATGATTAATTGTGAAGCCACTTTAATTTGCCTAATGCTTCTAACAGATCGCTTTGGTAAACTGCTGTTGTAGAAATCCTTCTTGCATCTTAGTGTCTCTCAGTATCAGGTCTGCTTTCTAAAATGTATCTCGCAGGTTTTCTTATTTTGGGTAACTTGTGCCTTGGCAGCCATTTGCTTTGTTTGAATGCTCTTCTTGCTGAACGTTTGCTCCTTGAAGCAGAATAGAGGCGATGCTGTGTTCCACTGCTGCTTTTTTTTTTCAGTGCTTCAAAAATCACCTTGGGCTGAGAGGCTGAAACTGTCTCTTACATGAGTAGCCTGTGTTCCCCTGAGCAGGTCTTTCGATGAATAGGGTGTGAGGCTTGTACCAAGAACTTACAACCCTTTCCCGTCTCTGCTGGTTTTCCCTAAGAGTTCACATTGCTTTCATTTCTGCTTTTTGTTCTAAATACATAAAATGGACTTCTAAAAATTGTTGCGAGCACTTACCACAAGAACTTGGGGCTGGGCGGTATCTGAGCGGAAAGGTGGAGTTCCCTCTTTCTTCAGTGTGCCATTCTCTCTTTCTGCCTCACGAGCCCGGTGTGCAGGCCCTACATAATTAAAAAAGGAAAAGAAGTAGTCTGGTTTTGCCAGAAATGGGACATCTGGGTTCCAGCCTGCAGCACTGGAGTCAGCAGGCTGCAGACCCTGTGGCAGGGAGCTGCTCTCTGCTGCTGTCACACACGACCAGCTCATGGAGGTGCCACCAAGCATGTGGTGGCCGCAGTGGGCAGCCTGCGGGGTGCTGTGTGATGCTCTGGAGGTGAGCGGTGTTGGACAATCATGAGAAGTGCTTAGAAAACAGCCTAAGCCAGTGTGGCAGGAGATGGTGGCGTGGCTCTGAAGTGTTCTGCTGTCGGCTTCTCTGGCACTTCAGTGTGCCCGTTGATTTGTGGCATGTTTTTCTGCTCTGGGCATTGGTTTAAAGAACTGGAATCTGCTTTTCCTCAATTACGGTGCCCAAGACCTGACTGTTACCATCAGAAAAGGATAGAAGCTCAGATTCTGAGAAACTTAAAGGTTTTGGCTTATAAGGGGCCCTGCAAATCACTCCAAAACATCTTACAGGATTTTACAACCATAGCACTTTTGCTTTCCTTTTAGAGTCAAAGGAACCCTCAGACTTAAAGACTAAAAACTCACTTATCAATCTATTCTTGTATCAGTTCATCAAGTTCCATCAAAACTACTCACTCAGTTGCATCTGTGTCAATTGGTAGTTGCGGTGCTAACTGGTCTGAAAATCTTGTTAAGGGTTTCAGCTGGACACAAGACTGAATGCCAGGGGTTTTTGAGACTTGGAAGTTTCACAGTTGTTTTTTTTTTTGACAGTACTGTGGAATTTGAGCTGTACCTTGAAAGGCTGAGTGGTCGTGGTGGGGGGGGTATGTGTGTGTGTGAAACAAGCCTGGCAACCTGAGTCTTTGCGTTTTCATGTTCCATAAATATGTTTACACTCAAGAAAAATAGCGAGTTTTTTTCATGAACACACAACTCTTAGAGCTGTTTCTTAGCTTTTCTATCCTCAATGCTCTCTTTTATTATTTTCCGCAGATGTAACTCTGCATATGAGATTTCCATAGACAAATAATATCCTCTCTTTTCTGGGACTTTGGAAAGCAACAAGGAAAGCCGAACCAATCCTGTCCCCCTGTTGAGGTTTTCTTTGAAGAATGATTGCTTTGTGGTTTCTTTAGGGCACGGCTTCAAGTTTGGAAGCAAATGCAAAGCAAGCAGATTCTGGCCAGCAATTTCACCTGCCAGCAGGGTGCATTTCTTTGGTTTTACTGCTCGAGTGCCCAGAAGTCTCCCTGCAAGACACTAACAAAGCAATTTGGAAAGGGCATGCAGGCATCCCCATAGAGACTAGTCGGTCTCCTTTTCACGTAAAACTCCGCAGCCAGAGTTACCTTATGCAGCTGGCCTTCTAAGATGGCTCTGTGTAAGTCCCAAAGCCTGTGAGCTTTGGGCAGTTACCAGTCTCTGATGCATTTTACAACAGGCAAAAGTGTGACCTGTCTAATAATGTTGCTAATTACCTCTAGCTTAGTACTGGCAATGCTGCAAACGGTGCTTGCCAGGAGTATGGCAGGAGTATCTGGTAGAGCAGCAGCTCACTTTTAATGAGGAGAGCTTGCTAGTTTGGCTGCTTTAAACAGCTTTCTGGAGGAAGAGGAGAAAGTTGCCACCTCTAGCCATGCTCGGAGATCCTCCTGAGTGTCTTGCATTGGGGTACGTGGGCTTTCAGGAGCCCTTGAGAAAGATCTGCTCTGGCAGGCAATGTGAAGTAAGAACCATCCAGGACCATGGACTTTAACAAGTCCTGTCTGTGTTTGGAAGTTGATTTTGGGTACTTCCATGTGTTTGTATGAAACAATGGTGTCGTGGTTTGTGTCTTGGACTGTTTCAAGGCAGAGTGAGCTACAGCTTTGCTACCTGAGCAGCAAAGGTAGCTTATGAACCGAAGAGTCCAAAAGGCCCCTTCTTCTTCTCCAAGCGTCAAGCCAATGATGTGTTCTGGCTGCTTGAAGCTGTCTGCAGGGCAGGCTTGCTGGTTGAGGAGAGTCTGACCACAGCACCAGTGCTGCCTAGCAGGCAGAGCCTCAGAGGGCACGCTCCTTACCAGCTAAGCCTCCCTGTCTGGTGCTTCAGATGGGAATTGAAATGTAGCACATGGGGTAAACCAGCATCACCAGTTCTGGACAACTGAGCCTTTTAGTCTTGAAGTTTACGTGCCTCTGTCTGCACCCCTGTACGGGGAACTGGCCCGAGTCTGTCGGCGGCTCTGGCTTGGATAAGAAAGCAGAGGTCATAAGCAACACGGTGCCGTGAGGCATCAGAGCAGACCTTGTCCCAGGGTTTTAGTAACTCGAGATTTTACAAAGCTGCTGCCTGCAAGGAAAGGAAGTCACCAGCCATAGATGAGAACAGAGCCTGACAGTGCTGGGTGTCAGAGTTGGGGACTGGGGCAGGAGTGCTCCATTTCTGCATGTGGCTTTGCCAGAGCCCAAAAGTGGTGCCTGTATGTTGTCTGCCAGCAGTGCCGGGGTCTTCTGTGACACCTCTGTGTGCTTGAGAGAGAAGTGCACCCTGGTAAGAGGATGATTAGGAAGCGGTGACCTGGCACAGACATCAGTGTGCATCTTTTGTCATCTGCCTTGTGCTGATGCAAGCTTAAATTCAAAATTTGTCACCTAGGATTTTGCTTGTGTGTGTCCTATCTAACCTGGGCTGCAAAGGGTCCAGCAATAGAAAATGGTGGGTTTCCCAAGGAAAAACTGTGCAAGATGAAGATGTCATTTACTTTCTCATCTCTTACTGTATTGCCTCTTTGCTATCCTGTCCCCATTCCAAATCTCACATTTAAGAATGCTTTGGTCACGGTATTGATAAAGATGCATTGATAAATTATTTTAAAATCCTGGTGCTTTAAAAGGAAAGTTATCTGAGGCATGGGATAAAGCGCTTGAAAATGCGGCAGTGACGACTGCGCAGTGGGAAGCAAAGGAAGCTTGCAGTGTGTGTAAGAGGAGTTTACCTGGTACCTCTCCCTCCTTCCTGTCTGAATTTGCAGCGTGACTCCTGTCTGTTATTTCGCAGGCCTCTGCCTGAAGCTGGCCATCAGCCCTTGTGGCACGTGTGCCTTCCCTGCAAGCTGTGGTGGTTGGGTTTGCACGTCCTGGGTGAAACCAAGGCTAAGACTGGCACAGTGGTACTTTCTGAATGGTTTCCAAGGCCTAGGAGCTGCTGCACCTTGGTGCAGTGTCTGTACCTCGGGGCTGTGGTGGTGGTGGAAGACACCTGTGAGGAGAAAATACTAAAGATGGAAGCGAGAAAGGTTAATGGGCTGGCACAACAGGCAGGCCCAGGGACAGAGCGGAGGGAAAGGGTTTGCGGATGCAGCTCTTTCTTCTGCGCCCTTATCTACCATCCTGGCAGCAGCCTCAGCGCTGAGACATGGCTTTTTTGGGAACTGGCCCAAGGCTTTAATGAAGGCAGGTGGGAGGCACAGCTCATTCCTGGCTCTGGGGGGCCCATTGTCTCTCAAGGCTATCGGCTTGCTCTGAGGAGACACATCATCACCCAGCTCTGTGCTGGATAAGAGCTTTTGAAGTCTTCTGTCTGATATGCGTCACTGCCTCTGTCACACAACACAAGACCTTCTCTGTTTTTTTTCCTTTCCCTGCTGCAGTTTCACCCACCTGGTATCACAACCAGAGATGAAACAGAGCTCAGCCATGTATGTTGAAATAACTGGAGTTTGGGGAATGCGGTTTCCTAGAAAGAGCAATTAGCACCTTCAGAAGGTCTTAGCAGGAGTGAAGAAGAGTTTCTCCCTCCCATGCACAAACTGAGCTTTATTTCATTTAACCAACTCGCTGATGGTCCCAGCTCTTCTGCTGTGATCTGGCTGCCAGGCTGTGCTTTCTGTGGCTGCTGTGGTCTCAGCTTCTCCCCTGGCAGACACAGGCAAATACAAGGGCTCTGCCCTCTGAGCTCAAGCACTCCTGGGAGGTCAGGGCATGCTGCCTGTGTGTATCTGCGGAGGCCACACAGCCCCCGTGATGGCAATAGTGCTGACTGTAGTAAAGTGTGTGTTTGAAGCATCATAGTCCTTCTGGTTGGAAGAGACCTTTAAGACCATCAAGTCCAACCATTAACCCAGCCCTGCCAGGTCACCACTAAACCATGTCCCCTGTTGTTTAAGGTCAGGCTTTTGTTACTAATGCCTAGTAAAGACACGCAAACAGAAAACAATCTGAGCTTTCAGGGGTATTGTTAAGTGTTTGAGGAGGGGGATACCTGGTTTTTCCAGCAGCAGCAGGCGGCTGCTTGGAACTTGTGCACAAGAGTGATGAGCATGTAGCTAATAGTTTATCTTTACTCTAAAAAGTACACAGCTTCCGCTAATGGAGTAACAAGAGCGGTTAGCGGCGTAGTACACGAATGTGCTAGGTGGGATGACCTAGCTTGGCAATTCATGAGTCAGGATGTATGAGCAGCTGGTGTCCTGGTGAAACCAGGGTACTTGCAGAGTTAATGTTTGACAGTGCTGTGTCAGGTGACCTCTTGCAGTTTAGAAGTCAAGTCATGCATGGACCTAACCAAAGGAAGAAATCATATGAAAGGGTGGAGTGAGGTACCTAGCCAACAGGCAGAGCAAACAAGCGATGAATAAGAGTTAAAACAACACTTCATGTTATAACTAGAAGGGAAACTCTTCTGGGAAGCGATCTCCAGTCTCTTCTTGTCTTGCTATTTCCAAGTGAGGGAATTGTGAGCACAATGAACTGTGCAAGATCAATAATAGAACACATTCACCTTGGGTCTTGCTGTTTCTGCTGTGCAAGCAAACAGTATTTCACGTGACTGCTGAGAAGGAAAAGCTAATAAAGAACTGTTATTTAATTGGCCTAGGTTCATCTCTATCTAATAGTCAACAGCAGACAAGTGAGTCTGGAAAGAAAAGCTCTGGAGGGATGAAATGACTTGACCAAGATTAAAATAAACCCAAGCTTGAAATCAGCTCTTGTAATTCCCAGCAGAAGGAGCCTGCCCAGCTGACCAAAACCATCTCTTGCTTGTGTTGCTGGCAGAGATCCTCTGCTCAGAGTACAGTACAAATGCTTAGTTTTAAAGGAATTGCTTCTATAAAGCTTGTCTTGGTGCTTACGTACCTACATGAGCGGTGGTAGCTGGCAGGGGAGTGAAGTAAAATGAACTGAGGGGAGATGCAACTGGTGTATAAGCAAAGAGCCTGGACAGTCAAATTCCAGTGGGAGGATTGAGCTGAGCTGCTGGGATGTGGCCAGCAGCTTTTTCATTCATTGTGAAGGTGTGGGGTGAACCTGTCCTTGGAGAGAGTTCAGCGGCTGTGATTGCAGTACATTCAAAGGGGCTGAGCAGTCTTTTGTATTCGTTGGTACCTCTGCTCAACACACCATGTTTCTGCGGGTTTCTCCCCTAGCTTTCCTATTTTTGGGAAGCTCTGCCCCTGAAAGATACAGTCCCTGCCTGCTGTGGTTTTAGGATCAGGCCTTACAGATCCTTTAAGTGCAACAGGAATGTCATTCCTGAGCAGCATCTGAACTCTGTAGGATGGAGGGAAGGTAAAAATGTGTGGTTAGTGCTTTAAAGGCAGCTGTGTATGAGTGCAGTGAGGGACCTAACTCGTTCCTGTTAGCCCTTTTTAAGGGATGGTGCTGGCAAGATAAGCTGGTGTCAGGAATGCTGTGGCCAGTTCCTCCTGTCCCTTGGAAGCTGCCCCCTGCTCAAAACTAGGGAAGCTCAAGACACAACCTGGGGAGAAATCAGCTGCTTCAACTGCTGCAGGGGAGCACAGCTCAATGTCGAGTCCTGGGGTCTTCTGGTTTGCTTAGAAAGGAAAGTGATGTCTCTAGGGACACCAGCATGATCAACAGCCTGGGGCTGATTCTTGACTTTTGTTCTCTGTATCAGCCTTGCAGTTAATATCCATGTCTTCTGAAGTCTGGCATGGTGTAAATCCTACCAGGCTGACACTGATCTGTACTGTCTATAGCTTAGCTATAAAAATGCCCATGTAGCTGTCTAGGGAACCAGAGCAGTGTGTGTTAAAAAAGTTGTTCTCCAGGCCAAGGTGAGATTATCTTCTTGTCCTTGTCCTACAAGGGCATTTGTGATTGAGTGATACCTGATATCATCTCCTAGGATGCCCACTTGTTGCCCAAAACATGCTTGCACATGGCTGTGGTACCTCCAGAGCAGACATTGCTTTCCCATGGAGGAGGTTCCTGGGTCAGTAGATTTTGCCGTGGCCGTTTCTGGGGTGTGTTTCCCGCACACTTCCTGGGCTGACAGCTTAGCTCCTCTGACAGACTTTTGCCTGAGATTTAAGAGACAAATTCAGTGTTTGTAACAAATGATTGCCCCTACCCTCTTCAGTCCATATCGTTTCCCTGTCTGACATGGTCAAGTTATCAAATCAATGCTTTTAGAGTCTGGATTCACTTTATTTGTGACCAGTTTGTGACCAGACAGTCCCAGAGACCTAAGCTACCAAGTATCTGTCAATAATCAACCAGAAGATATCTTTTTTTTTTTTCCTCTCCCTTGGCTAAACACATTGTAGGGGCTAACACACTATGAATAACAGATAGTCATAAAAAAAACACATCCCCTGTAAATCTGTCCCAGCTGTTACTCTGCTGAATTTATGACAGGAATATATAATCAACTGTTTTCAAAAAGAGGGTTACAAAAACACTGTGCTACAAGTTGTGGGTCTAGCAAGAGATGTCTGCTTTCTGGTCTGTATGAGTGCACCTGGAAATGGAGAAATGTGGGAGGTGATGTCGACAGAAACTTGGGGGCTTTGTTTTTGGGCTGTTGTGCTTGCCCGCTGACCTGAGACAACCAATGGGAAATGGATTTGCAATCTGTTTTGTGCGGTGTCTGCCTGGTAAAAGCAAAGCTTGAGACCTCTGATTCTGTTTTTGCTAACCTGCATTTGTTGCTTTTCAGGGTTTTGTTCCCCCCACCTCTCTACTATGAGACATAGATAACATCTCAACCCCCATACCAAACGCGTTAACTGTTGTAGCTCTTTCTGGGTATCTACCCCTGCTTTAAGGAAATCTGAATTCCCATTGATTTCCACTTGAATTTGGGCTTGAGTTCAGCTTTCTGGTCATCTTTGTGGTGTCAGGCCTCATTCTGTTGGCTGATGAAACTCTTGGGTTTTTTAGCTATTTTCCCTGTTCTCCAGACTTTTCGCATGCTGCCCCTTTCAGGGGTCTGGCAAATCACAGGTTAACAGTTTTCTAACCTCAGTATATCTTTTGTAAAAAGAATAGTTTTAATAAATGAAGAGACACTCTCTTTCATTTGCATTCTGGTGTTTGAGACTGTAGGATCCATTTTTTCATTGATCCTCTGGGTAGCAGTGACGGCTGCTATTTTTACATTGATCCATTAGCTGCGGCTCTGAGAAAAAGCTAATACTGCAAGGGTCCTGGTGAAAGGCTTGGCATCAGAAATTCTCCTTCGAAAAAGTTTGCATGGAAGAGTGATCCTGTCACATCATAGTAGGACTATGCATTAGGGTTTAGGCTGACAAATGTTTCTTCCCGTTGCTAGCAATCTTGGAGCCAAGTCTGAAGTGCCTCTTCAGAGCCTCAAGTCTCGTGGAATCCAGCATTACGGGAAGTCCTCAAGGTGATTTCTGCATCCAAGCAACTCTAGTGATACAAATAACATGCAAGTTCAGATAAGGGCAATCAAATTGGATGCCTCAGGTTGTAAGATGATCTCTACAGAGGTTGGGAAAGCGTGCTCCCCAGTGCTCACCACTGACTGGGGCTGGTGGGCAGCCAAGCTTCACCATTGATTCGCCTGTCAAAATATTAGAGAAGAAAAGTTCCATTCAGCATTAATAACAGTAACGAAACCCATTGCTCAGCCATTTTCTTTTGCTTTCTTAAAAGCATTGTGTCTTGGAGATGGCCGAGGGCAGCAGGTTATAGAATGCAATCTTTTCTGAGCTTTCTACTCTTGGTTCTTCAGTGTTCTTAAAGTCTCTTGAGATGGGTTGGGCATTCCAAAAGTGTAGTTTCTGTCGGCATACGAGCCTTTTCGATCCTTGACTCAGGCTCGTGGTTTTTTCAGAGGATTTTTCTTGCCAGAGTGCTCTGGCCAGCGTGGTATTTGACTAACAATGAAGATATATTAATACCATGCCCTGGAGAAATGACTGCTGAAACAAACTGTCAGGCCAGTGGAAGACTTCCTGTCATACGAGGGGATCTAGGCAAAATCTACAGCCACCAAATAGCAGATTTATACGCAGTGCTGTTGCAGCTGCAGTAAATCTCCTGTCAGCTATAACATGCCAAAGGCAAAGCTTTTCAGGCATGTTGCAAGAATGGCTTTCAGTGTGGTAGGGCGATCTTCTCTGATCCCAGGCAAGCATTAGGAACTGTAGCAACACTCGCAAATGAAAAAGAATTTAGTGGGGTCAAGTAGCACCACACTATTTTATTGTACTGGGATGCAGGAGGGAGATGGGTTA
This sequence comes from Coracias cyanogaster, assembly GCA_033124195.1. Taxonomy (NCBI): domain Eukaryota; kingdom Metazoa; phylum Chordata; class Aves; order Coraciiformes; family Coraciidae; genus Coracias; species Coracias cyanogaster. Next base: position 32,367 of record JAVSBS010001527.1, read on the forward strand.
GTTACTAGTTTTAGTGCTGGTTTGCTCACTGCTCTTGTTGGTTTTGAGGAGTGTTTTTTGTTTGGTTGGTTTTTTGGTTTTGTTTTTGGTTTTTTTTGCACCCTCTCTGTGTAGTGTAGTATGTATGCTTTCTGAATATTGCGCTTAGGTTTTTGAACGGAGGTAAAGGATTGAATGCTGCTTCAGTTTCAGAATGTAGGTGAAAAATGGCCATTCCTCCCTTTTCCATCTCTAACAGCTTGCTCCCAACACAGCTAGAATATATCTGTACCTTGGACTTCCAGGAGTTTACTTAACTTGAATATACAGATCCTGCTCCCCTCTAACGCAGGCTGTTTGAAAAAATTTGATTTTTAGGGAAGCAAGAGACCCACAAGTATCCTCAAGCGGGAAAGCTACAAGTGCTGTGAGATTTGAGGCTCTTGGCTTCATGAGGTTTTTTTTTTATTGCTGACTTCATGATTCACAGGCTCTGATCAAACCAATTTCCAGCAATAAACAGCAGGAAGAAAAAAACGTGTCATGTTGATAATAGGATAAGAGGCCAATGACCCTCAGCTGAGAGGAAGGTGAGCCAATCCTATTGCAAAAGAGATGGCTCATCCTTACGTAGCATCACGCTGCCAGGAACTCAGGGCAGAAGAGAAATGAGAGGAGGCATAGAAGGAAGATAAAAGGATGAGTGACCACAGGCTCCGGTTCAGGCAATCATGTGTAGCACTCCCTCCACTCCACCTGACACGGGCATATCTGAAAGCAGGAGGACAAACATGTCCCACACCCAGCCTAGTACATGTGGGCAGTGGATCTGAGCATCTGTCCCCATCACAGCCATGGCTCTAGCCCGGGCTCTTTGGTTTTCATCAGTGGCCTGGGCTACCAAACACACCCCCAGTCTGCTATCTGGCTCCCTGATAAGAAAGGGCAGTAGATTAGCACTGAGGCTGCGTGTGATGACAGGGCTATTTCTGTGCAGCTTCAGCATGTTTCTGTGAATCTTCAGCCGTCCTTTAGGAAAGAAGACTTCACTCTGTACTCAAGTACAAGATATTTTGGATTGTAGCCTGTGAGGTGTCTGCCACTTTCTCTCAGTACCTCTACCTTGCAATTTTGGGGCTGGAGTAGCGGTGCAGCAGCACTGCAGCTGTCACACGCTCCTTTCCCTAATGAGCCTAAGCCTTCAGAATGCAGACAGTGAAAGTAAGTGTGAAAATGAACTTTGACTTCATGGGTTCAGCAAAATCAAACTCAGCTGTAGATGTGAAGGACCAGCAAAATAAGTTTGGTAAAGCAGTGCAGCTGCCTGGATTTGGGCTGTTGAGTGGATGTTCCTGTTGTAGTTAGAGGCTTTGCCTCCAATTGGGTTGTTCTCGCCCTCTGTTCTTCTTAATGGTACCTGTTTCATCTCCCTTCTGGAAGCTGTCCTCAGCTGAAAAGATGAAAGTGGAAGCATGGACTTGTGCCTTCACTTCCAAGTGGCTCACCTGAGCTGGTTTCTCCAGGTAAAGCCTTTGCCAACAGTTCACAGGTCCAAGGCAGCTCTTGGAGCTGGGCCCTGCTCCCTGTCACACTCAGGGTTCCAGGTAGTCACTTGCTTTTCCTGTCCCTCTGCATGACATGCTATCACAAGCCATCTTCAAGGCAGTGCTAATGTTGATAAGAGAGCTAATTTATGTGATGAGGCCTTATTGCTCATTTCTCAATCTGTACCAGCACTTCTTGCTGAAAAATAAGATTACAGTGATCAAAAACCTGAAGGACAGTCACCCTGGATAGTGTTGTACTCCTGAAAATGGTGTATGAGACATAAATCTTTATCAGGACGTCATGTAACAGGGAAAGAAGCTATTGTACTTCTACCAGCATATACTATTTAACATTTTTTTATTATGTGGAGTTGATTATTTTAATGAATCACCATGATTATGCAGCTGCACTGTTCAGCAATAAAGATCAGGACATTGCCTGGCTAAGTCCGTTGGCCCTGGGTGGAGTCTCAGTGGTGGCTAAAACCAAGCTGCTAAAGCAGCCGTGCAGTTGCTCTCTGCTATACAAGGGGCTGAGCTCGATGGGAAAAGCTGGCAGGTTGTCGTGACAATAGCGAGTCTCAGAACTTTAATCATAGCTAGTTTATTTTTATAAACAAGCTAAATCTCTCTAGTTCCCCTTTAAAAACAAGTGTTTTAATTAGGCAGTCTATTTATGGTGAGATGGGTATCTAAAGTGAAAGGCATTTCTTCACCATCTTCTACTGGGCTAATGAAAAGCACAGCTACAGTAAGTTGCCTGCCTTGGGAGGAGTGGTCTCTCTCCATAGATTTTTGGTTTGATACAGAGGATGCCCTTAAACCTGACTTGACCTTATGTTGTTAATTCTTCCCACCTGCAAAATGTCTTAGACAAAAGGAGGGGAAAAAGTATGAAGTTAATTTTTATGCCAGTTCACAGCAACTGAAACCTTAAAGACAATATATTTAATGTCTATTTTGCTCATAGTAGCAAGCAATTTATTTGGGGGCATGTTAACGTGGCGCAGATAAGCTTGTCAGCTGGGTACTTTGCTGTGGATTTGGGGTTTTCAGCAGTGAAGTAGATGACCCGGCAAGGAGTAATGTTGGTACCACTGGAGGTTCTCAAGGAACAGATTAGGTAGACATCAGTCTGGAAAGATGCAGCTGTAACTGATCTAGCGTGGAGCAAGGAATTGGATGACACTGGGTTTGAGAGCCCTTCCTGTGCTCTTGTTTGAGGGATGTGGCTCTTGCCATGTGCTGTTGACCAGCTCAGGGAACGGCAAACATTGACATGACTATTTGGAAAGAACCATCAGCTGGTTTTGTACGTGGGGTTGCTGAAAGAAGATGGGGGTGCTGACAGGCTGACTGGTCCGTGATGGCACATTGTGGAGCTTGCTTCTCCTTACCCCTTCATCCATATGTGAGGATTCTGAAAGAGCTTACTGCCCACCATAGGATGGTGTGAGCAATGCACCATACACTTGCAGGTTGTACTCTGGGCCTTGTTAACCACTGGTTCCCTCTTGTTGCCTTCCTAAAAAGCAAAGCATGGCTGTACTGAGCCAGGCGAGAGACCCGTCTAGTCCTGTATTGACTCTCAACAGTGGCTACAGGGCATAAACCAAGCATGCAGTGAGACTTCCTTCTAGAATGTGCTCTCCTGCTGTCCAGCGGAGATGTGTCCTGTGCTTAATAGCTCCCAACGAGCTTTTCTGTGAATTTGACAAATTTTCTGAACCCTTGGTAAGCTCTTGATATCCTTGGCATCTTCTGGCAATTAGCAGATTTGTAGGTTGTGGTTGAAGCCATCTGTGATACTTTCTTATCCTGGTGCTGGGTCCTGTTCTGAAAGCTTTAATCAGCCTTGCTTTCTGGCAAAGTCTGTGCTCTTGAATCTAGTCATAAGCAGGTCTCCCTCCTTCTCCTTTTGTGTTAGAAAAAGGTGAAGCCCACAATGTCAGCGGAGAGAGTGTTGTGTTTGAAAGCAGGGGTATGAGTTACAGCACAGGAACATTCAGATAGGTTTTTCCATGCGCAAGTATATTGCAGGAGTTGTGTAAGTCGCTGCTGTATTTGACCAGCTCTGTTTACTTAAATATACCATTTCTTATATGCAAAATAAATTTCAAAGACCTCCTTATCTCGTCAGTGACTGAAGGAGAGGTCTCTATGGGAGGGCTTTTGCCCTCAAATGGATGTGGGGTGTAAGTAACGGTATTCCATGACCAAGTCATGAAGGGTGTAACAATGTGGCTGGCTGTGTTCTACCCTGGCTTCCCAGAAGACCTGCTTAGATGCCACTTTGTGCTGGCTTTGGATTTTTCTTTCCTTCTCCCTGTTAAGGCGTTAGCCTGGGAACTTGCTGCTCCTCAGAAGAGCAGAGACTGTGATGAGAACCAAGCCACCCTGGGCCATGCAGTCAGACAATTTTGCACCTTCAGCCTGAAATGGCAGGAAAAGGCATCGATTTTTTTAGCAGCCTGTCTCCATGACTGGGGTTACACAGCTCAGCTTGATGCCTGGGGTGGGGGTCTACAAGCAGGACATTTTCCCCTTTCAAGAAAAGGGGATGCAAACACCTGTACCAGGCAAGATGTGGAGAGGTGACTGTGATATCTGTATGCAGCTGGTCTAGAACATAGCGTGGTCTACTACCGTTATCAATAATTTCTGAATGAGAAAAAAATGGTAGATTTATGTTAAAGCTCCAGTTCAGAAATACACATAAAAATTACAGAAGTGGTTAAATTGTTTAGACTCCTAAGTTCCATTTTCAAAAACTACTTAAGGCTTCTGAATGCCTGATTACTGTTTGCCATTAAGAAACTAAGGGCCTTGGGAAAATGTAATTTTCTTGCTGTACTCTGCCCGTTCTGGGAAATCACCTCCCAGACCTTTAGCTGGGGCAGACTGGAGTGTGTCCCATGAAGGGAGCCAGAAAAACTGGGGTCCTCGAGCTCGGTCAGAGTCTGCTCAAGACATCTCTTGTTTCCTGAGCAATGAATAGGTACCTAAACAGTGGCCCTTTAAAGCAACCCAGAAAGTCATGACTCTTGCCTACGCAGTACTCACAGGGACAAAAGGACATTTCATAATTGTTTGTCCAGATAAACAAGTGTCAAGCCTGCACTGTGAATTAGTTGTGGTGACTTAAGTTAGCCTTTATTATCAGCAGAAGAACACTTGTTTGATCTCTCAGAAGAATGCCCAGGCTGCTCCTTTGCTCCCTTGATTAAATAACATATGGGATAATGTTCTTCTTGTGTCAGGTATTTATTTTATACTACCTAGAGGAACAGATCTTTAGGTTAAAAAAAACCCAAACAAACATAAATGCCAAGACAGCTTCCTAAATTCTAGTGGAGGTCAGTTGGTTTACACCAGCTCTGGCCCTGAAGCTGGAAAGTGGCTGTAACTTCAGACAGGGTTGCCTTTTTTTGTAGTCAAAGGTGGTAAGTGATAAGATTGGAAGTTGAAAGTTGAGTAAAGCGAGCTCATAGACCAGAGACTTTCCAGTTATAAAGAAAAGGAGAGAAGGCGGGTTGGCTATGCTTTAAGGTGCTGATTTAAATATGGATGAGTCACAGCTCTCAAAAAACCCCCACCAATCCCCTCTCAAAGTAATACCACTTTGGAGTGTATCAAGATACTGATGCCAAATGGATGGCTGCAAAAAAAACCCACATCAAAATTCAAGGTGCCGGCAGCATTCTTCTGTTCTTCAGTGAAGAAATAACTGCTTCTTGACAGCCTGTGGCATGTGATTGTTTGAAGGTGATTTGCAAAAGGGTGAATGTGGAAAAACAAGGGCACTTGAGTAGGTTTTGCACCATGAGGGTATCTATGCTATCACCTCTGCTAGTAAATCCTTGCAGTATGTAAATTGAAGTCACTGCCTTAGCCCAGTGTCCTGGGTCAAATGTGGCTGCTGATAAAGTTATTGGGATTTTTTTGGAAGGAATGGAAAATAAAAAATGCAGTCTTCCTATAGGCCCCAGTCCTATAAATGCAGACCATTTTCTTTATTTTGCCAGTGGGGCTGCCTAGGTCAGTACATTCTTGCTGGATTGTGTATTGATATTAATGCAAACAGTTGTGTAAGCTTCGGAAGGCTTAAGATCAAGCTCCAGATGGAAAGAAAAGGCCTGTAATCCTTACACAGATACGATTCATACTTGTACAAAAGGTCAGTTTTAACTTGTCCATTGAAAAAAAAATCTCCAAGTCCAGAAGCATAGTCAGTCTAAATGTATGCTGCCTGCCAGCTGGAGATAATTCCATGTTGGCCAATATAACACTACTGGCCTCTGATGCAGCTGGTAAATGGCCAGTTATGTAGACCCATGTGGGTCCTGCTCTGCATAATAAGCCCAAATTGTCCTGTAGCACTTTCTATTCATAGATCTTCAAGCATTTTGCAGAAGTACATTTAATTGTGTTTTGCAGAGGGCATACAAAATGTGAATGCTCATCTGAAGTTCACCAGTGGCAAGTTGTGGACTAGAAAGCAGTTCTTGCTAGTTCTAGTCTAATACTTCTCAACAGATCGGGCTGTTATGCCCAATATGGTAATTTATTGATTATTTAGAGTGTGTAGGATAGGGAAAATGCCTAGGCCAATCTGATGAAAATCCCTGCTGAAAGCTAAATGAATGCAGGCGAGGAGGAATTCTTAATGTATGGCACTGGAAATCAGCGTAATGGATATCTGAGTGGATGCCTAGGCTCTGATTCAGCCCTGCACCTGGTAAACGTGTACTGTCTGTTATGGGAACGAGGCCCCTTTTGCCCTGGTAGGAAAACCACATCAAGAGCAAGTGACCGCTAGACCTATCTTGCGCTTAGTGACGTTGGGGGTAAAGCAAACTTTACGTTCTTCTTTTGCCTTTCATAGAAACTGTAGGGACAGAGACTCTCCTGAGATGTCCCCCTGCCTCGAGTGACTGCCAGGAAACCAGAGCTGTGCAACAGACTGGACCTGCTGAGGGTTGTGTCCCACCGTGTGGTGGCAAAGCCATTGCCTTGATGGGAGGCCATGCAGTAGGGAAGCGTGAAACACTGCTGGTCTCTGCCGAGAGACAAGGCAGATCTGGCAGTTCTGTGCCCCTTGGGAGATGCCCTCAGTTTGATAGCAAAAGAGAAAACAAGACCAAACAGCACAAAACACAGGGTGTAAAAGGCTTCCTGTTCAGCCTTGTGGACTGGCCTAGGTTTTGGTACAGAGAGGTGAAAGAGGGCAGGACGCTAGTGCAGGAAACTTGGATCTTGATTTGTGGGGTTGTTTTTTTTCCCTTCTCTAAGACAAAGGACAAATATTGGAAGGTCAGGAAAAATGAGAAGTATTAGCAGGAATATTATTGCAAGTTTCTGAGTAACAGTAACACTCCGAGCCAGGAGGACTTCCTTCTATGTAAGAAAGAGGCTTCATTGTAAGAGTTTACCTATAAAAGTCGGGGCACAAGGGAAGAATCACCACTTTCAATTCACAGATGCAGAGTTGAGCAGAGAGGGAAAACTGGCCTGCTCCAAACCATGCAGGTGACATGTTGGAGGAGTCCTGGCCATGCTCCAGTGCCATGGCTTGCAGACTTGATGCAGCTTCCAATCTCTTCCCCACTTCTGCCCCTCCTCCCCCATTGCAGCACTGTAGTAACATGCTCTTGGAGCAGGTCCATCAGCTAGGGAGAGGCTCGCAGCTTGCTGTACCAGGGCCTCTGCCAAGTGGCTCCATTAAGAACTGCTTTCATGATTACAGCGCTTATGCAAGCAGGGAGCAAGCTTTTGGGAGGATGTTTATATTGCACAGATCCTTTATCTGGCTTGGCTATCTCCTCATTACCTGCATCGAAGAATTGCCTTCCTTAGTGGCCAATAAAACTAAATTGCTAAATCCAGCTTTGTGTAACCCTATTTACCTTTTGTACCAGATTAACCTTTATCATATTTGCAAGTGTGTTGGGAAAGTAACATAAACAGAGAGGTAGGTGGTGGAGGCAAAGGCTAGCCTGAGAGAGCCAGCAGTGCCAAGGGCCCGCAGATAAGAGGAGGCATGTGCCAGGCTGGGAGTTGCAGAGACGCTGTTGCCAAGCTTGTGCTGATCAACATGATAGTCACAGGAGTCTTCCACACCTTCACTGGATTAGCAGAAATGGCTGGGTTAAGGTAAACAGCAAGGAGCCCAAACATTGTAGAAGTTCTTGGTGGAGAAATGAGTCCTCAGGGCTGGGCTTGGCAGGCAGCTGCCCTGGGTGACTTGGCAGTTGGGTCAGTACCAGTCTAATGCAAGAACGCTCTTCCCAAAACACACTCAAAGCGCTGTCACCATGCTGCCACACTCAGCCTACGTCTGGGGAATATCCCCAGATGTTTTGTGCCAAGGCGCTTGGAGGATCTCCTTTCTGCGAGGTATGAAAGGACTTCAGGTGGCAGAGATGTTGACTGGCTGCTGGAGAAGACACGGCAGGGACCCGGGGGCCTGGCTTTGGTGGAATGACATTGTGGTCTGTGTTTTTCTGGTGTGTCCCTCCTACTAGAGACAGGAGGGTTTCCAAAAGTTCAAATGAGGGGAGATTCCCATTCTTCTGAGAGCTGGCTCCACAAAGCTCCCTTGGAGCAGGTCTGGTCTCTTGGTCCACTTGGTCATAGTGAGCAGCGGGGAGCTGGACCAGGCCCTTTCATCTCTCTGGGAGGAAAAAAAAAATTACCTTGAGAATATTTATCAGTGAACAGAACAAGTACAACCTGGATAAGTGTTCCTCTCCCTGCCCCGCTGCAGAATGTGTTCCTTTGCCTGTTGCCTGTTAGTGTATTAAAACCACACGTGTCTACAAAACTCCCCAACGGTTACTATCCTGGCAAAAATTTCTAGGCTAGATCACTCTTACAAGTGTATCTCATATACGGTTTGGAGTATGTTGAGATCATGCTGCTTGAAGTTCAGATGTATTTCCTAGAAAGTGTGGCTTTTACAGTTTTTAGACTGTAAGAGAGTTACATCACAGCAAATGCAAGCTCAGTGGAAATTTTACTGTCCTGGACTTTGCAACTTTTTCAGAGCAAGCAGCAGCCAAGCAGATAATTGCACTTTCTCATGTCAGGACAGGAAGGACAAAGTCACAGATATGAATTTGATCACGATGCCTGTGTATGTACTGGCTCTTTACAGATGCTGGTGGGGACAAAGACATTGGGAAGGTATTGAAGAGCAGAACACCACAGATAGAGACCTGCAGCTGTTGGTTAACCACTTGCAAAGGAGGTCCACAGCAATAGGGAATGGTTGATACCTCCAGAGACGGGACATTGGCTGGGCCAGGCCTGGCTTTTGGTTTGAGTGGTGAAATAGTGAGATTTTTCTAAGTGTCAGGGTCCAGTTCTGAACCTGGGGAGGCAGACGTACAGTCAAGTATCAACCTAAGCCTTTTTCCATGAAGTTATGCAAGTCTTCACTAGCAGAAATCAAATGTAAAATAGATTGCTTCCAATTGTTGGCTGAGAGGAAGATCCTTAGGCAAAATTGTTGCTTAGTAAAGTGAAAAATTTGCCTGTCCCCTCTACAACTACCATCTTATTTCCAGAATCTTAAGGTGCATATCTTAGGAATAGAATAAAATTTGTGGCCAGCTTTCATGTTTCCGTGAAAGTGTTTTTTATTAGAAAATTTTGTTGAAATTGACACCATTGTGGGAAAGGATCAGTTTTAACTAATTTCCTATTCTGGAAGTACTTATGAAAACAAGTGTAAAGTTGTGGACATACGATTCCCTTTTTTATGAAGAGGAGCTCTTAATGTTTTTCCTCTTTCCACTCCTCCCATTTTGGCACAAAAATCCATTTGAATCTTAATTTTATTTTAGTTTTAACAAGTTCTTGGAAAAAATGACCATCAAATAAGAGTAAAAGATCAGGCCTTTGTAGGTCTGTCTCCTCCTACCTCCTTCCAGTGCCCCACTGCAGGGTACGGAGCCATCGCTGAGGACTGTCCCCTGCAGCATGTTGGCCAGAGCAGGGAGGGGAATACAGGCAGAACCTCCTGAGCACATAGTCTCATGTCACCTCCTCCATCCTGCCCTTGGGGAGGTAAAGAGGACATGGCTGTCTTAAGTTATGTAGGACAAACAGGAGCTAGAAGAACATGTTGGGGGGAGTATTGTGAGTGGCTGTGTGCGTTTCCACCTGTCTCAGGTGCTGGAGACAGCTTCCAAGGCTGCGCAGACCACCAGCAAGCTACAGGAGAAGCCCTTTTTTTTTTTTTTTTTTCTCCACATGAGTTAACTCTCTACCACGCGTCTCAACTGGCCTTTTTAACACTCAATAGTCATCATTGTTTATAATCTTCCTGTCTACCCAGGGATTACTACAGCTGCCCCAAAACGTAACAACCCATGAACTACAACTCCTCATGCTGTTTTTTCCCACTAAGGGCCGTGGTGGAAGCACACCCCTGTCCTCCACTGCCTCCTGCTTGCCTTGCAGCAACTTGTCGTGCTGTGTTCCCACCAGCCTACTACATGCACGTTGAGGAGTCACTCGGTACTCCTGCTGACCAGCAGAATGATGTTGTCCCTAGATTTTGCCATGTTGGAGTTTTACACATAATGCTATTTTTTTCATTTGTTATACATATTTATTTTTTTTGTACTTCTCAGCATGTGTGGACAGGGCAGTCCAGGTTCCCAGCACTGCCATCCCGTCGCTGTGTTGTGCTCTGTTGAACAGTGTAGACTTGCCCTGTGTTTCCTTCTCTCCCTGTTCCCCTTATCTGCCTCATCACCAGACATACACGTGGTTCAGTTTACTCCTTGGAATTTGCACTGGAATAGGAACTAGGAGGTGTGTGTAGAATCAGCTGGGAGAAGCATTTCTGTAACTGTACTGCAAATCAGAATTGTACATTCTAGACAAGGTTCAGTTTGTCCTTTGAGCCTTGACCTACCAAAGCTGGTGCTCAACTTCCAACCTGCTTTTAGTGAGGTTGTTCATGCATGTGAATTTAGGGACACAGTTAAATGGTGTTCAGTTCCTGTGGAGAAACTGTATTTTAAGGTGAATGGTTCTCATGGTTTTTTCTCCTCTATATCCAGTGTTCATAACTGTAGTGTGTGACACAGACCTGACATGCTGGGGTATACTGTAAACGTAGTAGTATTTTATGGCTGTTGTCCTGTCCTCAGCATCAGGGAGCATGGCTAGATCAAAGCTGCTCTAAACTGTATGAATTCAAGAAGTTTGTGTCTTCTCTCCCTTTTCCTTAATTTTGGCTTGACAATCAGCCTTCTGGAGTGAGAGAAAAGACTGCTGTTGAATGTAATGCATCAGTTGTGCGGACTGGGTTGTGCTAGCATCTTTCAACCTTGTTCTCTTTAATATTTAGAATAAGCTTTTTTTGCCAGTTCCCCAGGATATGAGTGCTTGAGAAAATCAGGAGCAGCACAGGCAGTATGTATGCGAGTCACTCTGTGTGTGAAGCCTTTGCCCAGTCATCTCCGGATTTTCCACATGATTTTGAGCAGACAGGTTGTGTTATGGAACAGGAGCAGATGAATAAGTTGCTTATGGAGGCCACCATGCCTGTCTGTCGTAGACATGTGTCTCCTATTGCTCCATGATGACTGAGCTGTTCACACGGGGTCTGCAAGCCTGGCCAGACCTCTTCAGCCTGGGACCCATTCTGAGTGGGTGTTTAGGACAGATGAATTTAAATTATGGGAAAAGAGTCTTACTTGCTTCTTTTCTGGTTGCAAATGTGCTGACAGGCCATAAAATATGGGTGGCTGGGGAGTTAGGGCAAAATTCACCACCTTCTTGCTTATGTCCCTCATCTACTTCCTTTACCCATTAGCTCAGTGGTTTCAGGTGCATCCTGAGAGAGATGATGTTTCTGGTCTGAGACTGCCACGTGTCTAAAGATTCCTCACCTGTCCAGGCCTGAGTTCCCATGGGCACCACTGTCCCACTGCCAGCCTGCCAATAACGCCTGCCTTAAATGCCACTGCCACTGTGCAGGAGCTCTCCTGGAGCTTATTGCGAAAGATTGTAAGGATTGAATAATCTGGGATTTTATCCCTGCTCAGGCTTAGCTGCTGTGTTCATCCCACAGGCCTATGAAGTCAATAGGCAAAACTCTTGCTGTTGCCTGGGGCACCAGGATTCATGAGGAAAGAGATTGTGAATGTATAATCTGTTCTCTGCTGTTACTTCTGATAGTTGTCCCAGATGGCCCATCCAGAGCGCAGGTGTTGTAGAGAGATGAGGAGCAACTGGTCGTGCCATGCGTGTGTGCCTTGGTAAAGGACCAGCAGGCGAGTAAGAGGGGCTCTGTCAACAGCATAACAGAGTTTGTATCATCTCTTTTGAGTAGCTGAGAAGAGGACAGGATGCTCTGAACTTTTTATGTTATGTTTATAATTTTTCTCCACTTTTCCTTGCATACTTTCCAAGCTGTTGCTATCTTCACTGTAATTGGTCTACAGCAGGGAAATGGAATTTATCCTGAGCCTTCATTTCCCTTTTATGACAATCTACAAATCTTTCCTCTTCTGTCACACAGAGATAAATATTGGTTTCAGAATTCAAGACCATATCAGGACTAGATTCTCTAGTTTGTCTTGGTAATTTCATACAGTTTGCTTCATAGGACAAAATGAATAAACATCTTTCATCTCAATGCATGCTCTGCTGTGCTACGCTCCCCTCGGCTTGAGGAGCATGTTGCTGAGCCTCACAGCGCTGGCCAGAAACGTCCTGTCTTCTCCCAACAACGTACATTGCTGCAGACCAGACAGAGACCTGGCTGCTTCAGGATAGTCTGTTTAACTCCACCTCCTAAATCACTGTTCTGTGATTAAAACACTTTCAAAATTTATCCATTTGAAGTAGCACACCAACAAAAGTTTTGGCAGATGGAACTTGATTTAGTAAGAGAGAGCACTTCATCTTGCCAGAGACACATTTGAGCCTTTAGTACTTCCCCAGATTTTTTCTTTCTCAATTTTGCGGTCACCTACTTCCACCCAGTCTTTTTTAAAGAAAATGCTTTGCAGCAGCTTTAGAACAGCTCCGTTAAGCACTGCAGTCAAATTAGCCCATCGCTGTCTCTGCCCAGTTTCACTGGCCCTCTCTGAGGGAGAAAGGATCTTAAGCCTCTTCTTGGCAGGTTCCATCACTTGAGCTTCAGCATTTAACTGTAGTGGGGGTGTGCTCTCCCTTTGCCCACAGTGCCTGCCTCCTGCCGTCAGCTTTGACTTTTAGGGGGCTGCATCCACCTCTTGAAGTTCTTCTGCCTTTTTGCTGATTAGAAAGAGCATAGGGAGCCAGAGGTCCTGCATGAAGACAAAGATGAGGCCATCGACTAGCTGACACAAAATTTGTCCCCTTTTTTGTGGGGGACAGCTGGACCCTCTGTTTGATGCTAAAAGACAGTTCCTTGCTCAGACCAAGTTCCCAGCTGTCTGGGAACATACTTGGATTATTTCTCTTGCTTCTCCCAGGCAGCATGCTGCCCCTTGCACTGCAGACAGAGGGAGGGAGGAAGAGGAAGGAAGGATGAGGCTCTGTTATTCAAAGGACTGCGCTGAACCTGTGCTCAGAAACTGCAATAGGCTGTCGTGGGCACACGACCCTTGCCCTGGTCATGGATGCTGCTTTTCCTGACCTCAAAGTGATCTCCTTCCACAGTGCTGGTCTGCAGGAGAGTCCTTGTCTGCCTCCTGTTCCACAGCCAACAAGTGACCTTCTCTTTCAGTTTCACCTGGCCTGGGCCTTCCTTGTTGAGCATGTGCACTTTTGTCCCCATGATGAGAAGTCTGCCTTGCTTCCAGTGAATTTTTATTTGACTTCAGTGGTTAGTACCATGTGCTCTGCTTCCTGCTGCATTGCTGTAACAGCTTATTCTGCCAAGATATTTTATTAAAAAAAACACCAAAAAACGTGCAAAGGGACAGAAAGCATTTAAATCTGAAGTAGTCCATGGCCAATGAGCCATCTCCAAGCGAACACTCTGTGAAGCCCGTGAGTCCTCTCTTGTTTTGGAGGAGTTCCTGTTCCATCCATGTTCTTTCACCCCCCAAAAATCACTTTTGGAGGAAAGAGAATGTCTGTTAGAGGCAGCACAAAACAGAATTAGCAGGACTGGGGGGAGAGAGAGAGAGAGAGGGAAAGTGTTTTGCTGTCTTGTTCTGTTTGATACGTCGCCATAAAGTTATTTACACTTCCTGACATTTCTTTGGACTAAATGAAATAATTAAGTGTATACAGAGAGCTCCGTTCAGCTGAGGTCCTCAGTATCTTGGGAATGGTGTTGTGGCTGCTTTGCAGACAAGTCAGCCTCTCTCCCTTGCTTTCCTTTAAGTGTTTTGCTGCTGCCGTGGGTCATATGGAGAGCTCTACCTGACCTTAGCTGGGCACAGAAGTCAAGTATGTTGTCCAAGGCCCCTGAGTGAATCCATGGTGGGAGCAGAGCCCTCGGCTGTGAATCGCTGCTCCTCAGCCCTCCCCCTCTTATTCTTGACCTTGGTGTTCTGTACGCTTTCACACACGGTCTGTTCTCTTCTGTTTCTTCTGCCTATTTTTCAGAGTTGAGAGACAGGAGAAAAGCAAATGGCCAGTCTGCAACAGCGTAGAACTGAAAAAATGTCATTATTTCTCTTTTCCTTTATAAGTCCTTAGTTTTCCATAACAGGGCCTGGGATGTGCTGTGGAGAATTCCATGAGTAGGCTGTCACACTGCAATGGATGATCTTAAGAGTCAGGAAATCCTTGCAGGATAGTGCTGATACACTCTGGAAAAACTAGACCTGGGTGCACTGTGGTAACCCCCCCGGACAGTATCCTGTCTTCCAAACAGAGAAAACACTCTTGATTTTTTGAGGCCTCATTTCTACCGTTTCATCCCTGTACCTTCAACAATCAATTTATCTGTTAACTTTTGGCTGGTTCAAGCTCTTCTGTGTTATAAATACTAACCTGAAAGAAATTAAACTCTCCTGGTGGTTTCCCAGCCCTCACAGTAGTTAAATTCCAGTCCTCGAGCTCCCCAGAGCCTTTAGAGTGTTCAGTCACGGGGTGTTGCCATTTAGCGGCAAAACTGGTGCAAGGTTTGTTCTGCGATGCCCTGCTGTGACTGCAAGCATCCAGGCTCAGATACCTGTTGAAGCAAGGTCACCTGCCAAGTTGTGCACCTCAAGGAGATCAGGATAAATGTGCACAATGCTCCCAGCCTGACTGGTCCAGGGAGAGGAGAAAGCTAAGCGGTGTGCATTTTTGGAGAAGAGTAGTGGCTGCCCCATGAAACAGTGTTATCCTTTGGAGGTTTGTGTCAAAGTTCTGCATTTTTATATTTTTCTTTTTGTGGTATCCATTGAAGAAAGATCTTCTTCCAGAAAGACTGTCCTGGCAGATTTAGAAGGGTGCCTTTGGGAGGACAGTAATTCCTTTTCTAGTTGGAAGAAGCTGTAAAGCTGCCATGGTCAGGCTTCTTCTCTAGTGCAAAATGATTTTCTGAGCGATAGCTGTAGAAACTTGCTGTGCTGACTGACGTGGATGCTTGAAAGCATGCCCAGGCACCAGGAACCTGCAGTTTTGAGAATATATTTATGTAGTTTAAACACCAATTCAGTCTTTCTGGCAGTGCTAGGAAAGGGAGAGGATTTTACAAATTGTAAGAGTCTGTCAAAGATTTTCTGAAGTGTCCCAGGCCAGGCACACCACTCCCTCCTTCACAGAGCCCAGGGCTGGTCAGGAGGGGAAGGCGATGACTGTGCTACATGTATTCCCTGCTCTATCGTTGTGGTGGTTACTATCTTGAAAACGTACTTGCTGGTCTACAGAAGCAAAACCCCAAGTCCTTGACTCCTGAAATTCTTAATAAAAACACTTCCTCCAAATGAAGAGTTGGGTTTGATCTGCAGTCTGGAATGTTTGACTACAACATCAACGTGAGTTTGGAGAGGAAGAGTTACTTGATAGAATTGATGTTGCAATTTAGCTGACTCTTCCCCAACTCTAGATATTTCTGACGTGGATGTTGTAATCTGATTTCTAAATAACTATTTCCCAAATATTTGGAATTTGGTTTTGTTTTTCATTAGGTCCTTCTGAAAAGTCAGTACTTACCTAGGCAGTTTGATACAGACAGTCTGAATCATGACAGTGCTCTTCCATACGCATTTGTATGTGCTTGTAGGAAAGGAGGCCATGATCTAAAGGCTATTCTGATCAGTACCAGTGTGCAGGAAATTTAAGTAAATGTCTTTTTGATGTTTATTGTTTTATAACTAAGCTGTTAACAATACTGCTCTTCCAAATCATTAAAAATATGCTTATGGCTTCAACAACAATAATGACATCTTGTTTGTTCTGTTGGAGCCTGTCTTGAACTGCTGCAGCTTAAGGGCCCAATCCAGCCACTACTGAAGCTGAAAGGGACCTTTTGCTTGGACCTGACTGGCCTTTTTAGAAGCCTTTGAACACAATTTTTTAAAGGCTGGATATATGGGTGAAAGCTATCACTTACAGGAAAACTTCAAGATCTCCCCATCCCTCCCATGCTCCCCATCCCTGACTGTATGAGGGAACAGCAACTTTTCTGCACAACACGCAGGTGGTTCTTTTAAAATCAGATGCGAATTTATAGCCAAGCTACTGGGGCTGAGAGTTACGTGCCTGTTAGAACATTTCACAAAGAGAAGTTGATCAGGGTGACAGTGGGACTAACTTGGGTTTGGAAGCATCAGAGTATGTGGTTGGTGATGGCAAGGACTCACAGGTCAAGGAAGGGACTAATGAGCTTGAGTGAGTCCATTTTCTAGTGTCCAGGAGGATACTGATCTTGAGGGAGTGGAATAACCTAACATTGGTAAAAGAAGTCCCTTGTGATATCTTAGATCAAACATGCAGAATAAATGCATTTCTGGTCCAAGGTTTGTAACGTGCCTGTGCACAGGAGATGACCTTTTCCATCCCACAACCACTTTGTGGAGACTCAGTCCCACCTCATGAGGGAAAAAAATCAGCTTTTTTTTTTTTTATAAGCTTGCCCTACATGCTGTTTTCAGATCTATGTGCTTGCAGATGAAGCACTTATCTATTTACATGGCTTATAGGCAAGATAGTGTGAGTCTTCTGCTATGTCCCTTTGGACCAGGCTACAACAGAGAAAGCGAGCCTGGGAGAGCTGGCATGATGCTGGGCAAAGCCTTCTAAGAAGCCAATATATTTGTGACTATGCAAAGGAAAAATCTTGCCCTTCATATTTAAAGTGGTCACTGAAGAAATGATATACGTGCAAGCTTTCTCTCTCTGTTGAAACAGTGTTCTCTAAGCACTGCTGATACACCATTTAGAACAACATCACCTGGTTTATCAGGACAGGGTTGCTTCTTGCTTTAACTTCCAAAGTGACTAAGCTCTGGAAGAATAAACAGCAGCTGTCATCAAATCCCTGGGAACAGACTTTTTCACAGGAGCAACTACAGAGTCTTTGGTGATGACTCTAGTTTGAGCTATACATGTCAAATTCCACCCAAGACCTCATCCTTAAAATAGTGGAGTGCCCTAATGCTGTGCTCACATGCTGCCTCACTGGTGAGTCAGCCATCGGTTCCAGAAGAGCTCACTGTTCTCCTGTGGGTCTCAGCTCAGCACTGCTCACACCCAGTCCTGTTGTGCCCTGAGAAGTCATAGCCTGGGGCCAGAGGCCTGCAAGCTGTGCTTATGGTCTTTGTTCCTAAGACTACCAGGATGATACTTTCCTATCCAAAAAGCAGCCAGAGGACTCTCCTTCCATCCCCTTTGCTTGCTTATATACAGCTATACTGGGCAGGACCTGCCTCTGAGTCATCCCCTTGCATTCTCTGAAGGGTGTCATCTTAAAAAGGGCAATGACACATGGTTTTGATACAAACTTAGGAAAAAATGTCCTTAAATAACCAGGGCAATTGTTTAAATCTTATTCCTTAGAGCTGTAGTCTCCAAAGTTTTTGATGGCATACCCCTTTCGCTCAAAAGTTGCCGTTAGGAAGAACAACCTCAGCACATACATCATTTAATGTTATCCATCTTTTACACAGCAGTGCCAGGAGTCTAGAGCTTAACTATTATGGAAAATCATCAACTTTCAGCAACTTCAGTGTGGGTATGGGCAGGCAGGTAATACCATGGTCCTTCAATATATGTTCTCGGCACTCAGCAGGTGCTGCAGGAAGGTTTCGGATTTGGTACAGAAGACACGTGGCAAAGATGTTCAGAGAAACCGGGTTACCCTGAGTCTTTCTGTTTAATGGGTTCAGACTCAGCGGATACAACCAACATGTGTTTTATCTTGCTTTTCACTTCCAGAGCCACCAGTGGTGGGACTCCAGAGCCCAGAAGTCAGCAAAGCCGTGTTGAATGGCTGTAGGCAATGAGAGGAGCGTGCTGTGTCCAGGAGTGGGTCCCCAGGGAGGAGCAGGGATGGCTGCAACATTGGGCATCCCAGTGCCCCATTTGGGAAGCTTTCCAGCTGTGCACCTCTGGCACCTGC
>JAVSBS010001530.1:0-28206 GCA_033124195.1 Coracias cyanogaster
CCGATGAGGACAACTCGAGAGCTGGGTTTTTTCAGAGCATCTGGCATTACTTACAGTGCTGTGTGTTGAGAGTGTGGCTCCCGTGGGTTTTGGCAGTAGCCAAATGTCCAGCGTTCCAAGCTGATTGTCCAGAAATGAAGAACACACAGTTAAAACCCACGATTATAATTTGATATCAGTCTTTTACTTGGCATCATAAATGAACTTTGTGGCACTCAAGTGACTTGATGATGCCACCCTTGCCCTTTTCAGTGTTGCCCTCCTTCAGCCACCACAGATTTAAGTTCTGCAACAAGCAAACAAATAAACAAAGCAGGAAATCTTAAAGGACAGTTTTACCAGCCAGAGCCACGCGATGCTCTCAGTAAGAGAAGGTTCTGCAGGAAAAATAATGTGCACCCTGTACCATGAGGAGTGTGAACACAGGGGCCAGAGCGAGGTTTCCATGTTGTCTGAACACGTCCAGGATATCTGTGTGTATAAAGGGGATAAACACTTAAGCCTCTTTATAGCTTGTAAACACAGACACCGCAACTGTGCGTACTAATATTTGCAATTGGCATTATGGACTGAAAAACGAATGTACACACACACACTTGAGGATATATTTGCATTGTGCAGTCGTGCGTGCTGCAGAGATCCCTCTGCTTGCCACAGCCAAGCGGAGTTTGTACTAGGAAAGAGTGTCTCTGCATTGATGTGAAGTTGCAGCTGAGAGAACCGGCTTTTCTCTGAGGCACTGACACGGCAGCGACGTATTTGGGATCTGAGCTAAATCCCTCCCCAGGGTCGTCCTGTGCCGCACGGTCACGGCAGCGCTGCCTAGGCAGCTGAAAGCTGGACTCTGGTGTGTAGTGCCAGTAGTGCCTCAGAATCAAAAATCACCCTTCAGAAGCAATTGGTGTGTGCAGGCTCAGAGAAATAGATGGTACGACTGGTAAAAAAGTGGGTGAAATGGAGTGCCGAGCCCTAGCTCTGACCCCTCAAAGGGACCTCTTCGGGATGCACAACCCCAAAAAAGTCTCCAGGTTTAGAATGCTCCAGTGGATGTCATTCTGCTGAATGACGCTCAGATACGGTTGTAAGAATATAAGCAGCAGACTGCAAGGAGTGGATGTATATGCGTACAATTACCACTAGTGAGTTTTATCAGAAGTCCTATTATTAGTTGTACGGTTCTTCCTTCACTGGACCCTTGCAAATATGCCCTTAGTTTAAACCTGTAGGAGACTTTCTTTCTTCAAAAAGTGTGTGGGAAATATGATCAAAAGCATGTAAACAAAAACAAACGTGGCGAAGGAAACAAAATCCTTTAGTCCGTGTATTATTCAAGAGTTTGAGAAATTAATTAAGTTTATAGCTCTGGTATAAAAGTTAGAAGAGAGGTCTTTAGTATTTTGATTCAAATATTGCCTTTCATGTTAATAATGAAAGTGTGTGTTATGTCATCCTCCTCGAGAACATACTGCACGGGGGGTACGTGGGTGTTTAACTGCTATTGTGAAATAACTTTAAGTCCTTTTTCTATGTTTAGCATTTCATTTTACCAACGTAGTACATCAGAAAGACTTAAACTGATGCAAGACATTGAACAAAATACAGGGAGGTGCAAGTTGGCCACAGATTAATTCCACTTGAAGATTCGGATATGATTTGTAGGCATCAAAGGATTACTCTCAGTTCTGCAAGACCTCATTGCAGTGGCAGAGTTCAGGATCATATGTGCTTTGGAGACAATCCTGATGTTCACACATGGTTATTTGTATGATGCTTTATATTAACAGTCTTCATTCTTTGTTTTAGTTTAGTACATTTTATGTAAAGCTTCTATTTGTTTTGTATACGATACTAGTAAGCTTGCAAAGTCAGAACACTGAGAGGTATCAGTGTTAAGAGCATCAGTGCAGTTTCATGACACAGTTTTAAATTATGTCAGTGAAATACTATGTTTCTTAGAGGGTTTTTTTAGGCAGAGCTTAGATGATGAGTATCTCTTCAGGCTTTTGTTCAATGGTTTTAACTATGTGTCTTAATGCTTTGTTACTTGTGTGTTATTCAAACCTTACTCTGAATCTAGACTCGTCAATTTTCTCAGTTACTTTTCTGTGTTGCCCGTCACTGGAGCACCCGAGAAGTTCATTAACAGCTTGGAAATATTTGGGGTTTATTATCTTTGTTTTACAAACTGCTAGATGAGGCACAGAAAAGTAATGGGTATCCAGTAATTCTGGGTGAACAGTCCAACACTCCTAGGATTGACTTTTCAAAGTGCTGAGCTTTATTTTAGTAATGAGTGTATTTGCTTACAGAGGGGACTTGAGTTAGAACCGTGAAGGTCCCACAGTTCTGCAGCTGAGATGCTGACGTGTCCAGGATGACATCTGGAAGAAACCAAATCCCTACATGTGAAAATTGCAGTTCAAATGGATCTGCGCAGCACCAAAAGAGAACCATTCAAACTGAGGGAGAAAGCGAATCTGTTTCCCTACAGCAACATCTATTTGCCATGTTCGCTGTGCAGCAGCTAGATTCTCCAGGCGGTGAGAGAGGGGACTGTGGACAACCATTGCTCACAACATGCTTTCATTCAGCCTTGAATCCGGGTTCACCCTCCCTGGAGCAGGTGCTTGATGTGCACCCAGGGGAGCGGGGCAGGAGCCGATCGCATCGTTAGCGATTGTGCAATACTGCGTGCACACAAAGATGGCACAGCCCAACTTCAGATAGCCTACGCTCACTGCTCACGTAAGTAACCCCTCCTCCATGAGCTGGAGCGGGTAGAGAAGAGCTTCTCACAAGAAATCCTTACTTCTCTGGGCTCGACGTCGTAAGTTATCATAGACCGTGGGTTTTAGATATATTCTCTAAATATGCGTCACGGCGGTGACCAGTTGGTCTGCGTGGTTTGCTAAGCTGAGCTGTCAGCTGCCTTATCATTTTGGAATGCCAAAGTATGATATAGAACAAGAATGCTGTCAAACTTGAGCAGCTAGACTTGTACCGTATTGGACATTCAAAACGTCAGTGGATGAATTGTCTGTTGACCTCTTTTATAGTCAGTTTTCAGCTTTATTGATCTGAAAACTATGAAAATCCTTATCTGCTTTGATCCGTTGCTGCAAGTGACTGAAAACTGGTGTTGCACGTTCATGTCTCACACAGAAGAGCTGTCTTGGCTGAAATTTCTTCTCTTGACCTGAAATGACTGCCAGAGTTCTGGATGAGTAGAAGATGATTCTGCTCCTTTCCATTGTCGTAAATAGGCAAAGTGCATCAATGTCAGTCTTCAGCAGGAGTATGGTGTTCTAAGCTGATAGTGATTGCTGTAACCATTGTCTAATTTTGACAGAGAGCATCTTCTAACTCTGCAGCTCCTTCAGATGCTAACAATTTTTGGGACTGAATGAAGGCAGAGTCTGCACTACTAGTAACGAAGTGAACAGAGAGAATCCCCCTCAGACTTCAGATCTGAAGCACATTTTGGTGAGCAGATTAGGAAAGTAGGACTAAGCTACAAACTGTTTATAGTGGCTCTAGAAATCAAAATGATGATACTTCTAGATTCCCTGGACAGTGCCAAATTCACCTAGCTTTTATAATTAAAACAGTATTCAAGTACTTAGTTTCTAGAGGATAGATTTGCCTTGTCATCTGCTTCTCTAGGTTTTCAAACACTTGATCTTCTGTGTCTCATCTGTGTCCTGATACACTGACCATTGTGGGAAGGTGGACTATGTGGAATTTATTTTGTCTACAAGAAGGAACAAATAAATTAGTCTACTACAACCCTTAGAAATCGAAAAATCTGACGTGTTTCATAGCAGACAGTCAGCTCTTAAGCTTTCTGAAACAAGCACAGTCCAGAAGGCTGTCCATCTCCATTTTCTGCTTCTGTCCAGCAATAAATGTAACAGGAAAAGTAAGTTTGCTTTTATGGTGTGGATCCTGTAGTTTTGGAACTCCTTTGTATGCTCATTTGTTCTCTCTGAATCATTCTTGCAAACAGGTGGGGAGCGCTTTCTTTTCTTACAGGTTTTGGATTGAATTCAAGACTCCAGGAAACTCAAGGCTCTCATGCTGGTGAGTAGTTCAGCATAACTTCATTGAGCTGTGCAGAAGGAAATCTGCAAGGGAGTTCCATGCTCTTTCAATGATTTTCCAAACAGTTTCCAGTACATTTCAAGACTCAAAGATTGAAAGCTATCAGAGATCACTGTGATATTTTTGTTGAACCAGAGCTCCCCTATAACCCAGACGATGCTCTCGTACATACTTTTTATCCTGCGCTGTTTTCATGTAACTTGCCAATTTGTATTTGATTTAAGGCAAATCATTTGGGCAAACATGCCTTCTTGGCTTAGAGATTGCCAATGACAGAGAATTGTCTGCATCCGTTGATAAGCTGTTCTAGTTGTTAAATACTCAACCTTGCTAAATGTCAGAGTCTTATTTTTCTAAGGGAAGAGTCACTGGGAGCATCAGCAACTGAAGCGTTGCCCAGCTGAGCACTAAGTCAATATGCCGAAAGATTGAGGTTGAACTTTGGTTCAAATAGATTTGACTGCCTTGTTTTTCATGGAGATTTTCAGCTCCCAGGAACCCAGTCCAGTTTTACCCCCATGCCAAGCAAAGGTGGATGAGATCAAGGCAAAATACTGGCTGTAGGTGAAAAAAAGCAACAGGAGCCATTCACTGTTAGGACTCATTTGGGCTGCTTGTAACCAGAGGTGTTTTGACCACGTTGGAGCTGTTCCATGTCACTTCAGCATACTCTTTTGGCTTTGTGGTCTGTTTTCACTTTGCTGTAACTGCTGCATATCAAGAGGTTTAAACAGTTTTGTGGTTTGTCTTACAATTTGTATAATGCTTGGTCATTACCGAACTATTTATGCCCATTATGGCTTGAAGCTCCATAAAGCTAGCCCCCTGCTTGACGTGGCTCACGTGAATTCTTTTTATTTACATTGGTTAAGCTAGCTGGGGAGCTACAAGATGTTTTCTTACTGCAGTCACTTTCCCCTCTACTGGTTCCAAGCTGAGCTTGTGAGTATTACTAAGAGTTCATATCGCAAATTTTGTACATTTTCTCTCATGCAACAAAATTAAGAGCCTGGATTCTTATGTAGCAGAGACAGGTTTCAGTGTAGCTGACCTATAAAATATTCTATATTCACTTAAACTTTGTTCACTGAAGGATTCCTTTGCAGATATTGACAAAACTTGCTATGCTGTTCTCAAAGCCAAAAGCAAAACCTTTGCCCAGCTTGCCCTCAAGTCTGCAGGAAGTAATGATTATCTGTGTGTTGTGCAATCCATTAAATTCAGCGGTCCTGGGAGATGATCCACCTTGATAAGCAATCTACTTTGACAATCTACTTTTCCACTAGAGAAGCTAGGGGAAAATTCCATGGGCTTGGAATATGAGTCTGTTTAGCTTTGAAACTGCAGAAGGTGTTTAAGTGAAAAACAGATATGCACAATTGGCTTCTAGCTTAGAAGAGGCATGGAAGAGAGAGTGATTTGTGCTGGTTCCCACCTCAGTAAATAAAGGGATAAGGTAGAAACACCTGAGAAACCTGGCCAGAGTCAGAATTGTAAATGAATAGGTAAATAAATGGGTCTAAGGACACTTACCCTGTGTAAAGAGCAGTGACTGTTTTACACTGTACAGTTACAACATGCAAGATTAGCCAGGACAAATCCCATTAAAATCTTGAATACACAAGTACAGACACTGTCTAGGGCAGTATATAACAAAGCTTGGTATTTAATAACACAGGGTGGCAGATTAAGTGCTAAGAAAGGGTGGAGACCAGAGCTATGGCATTGACGATGATTTTCAGTGCCCAGATTCTGGATGCACGCGTTCAATCACTCTTCCCTTTGCCATTCCCTGGAAAAAAGACACTTAAAACTCAGAGCCCACACTTCACAGTGTGAAAACATTGTTTATTGAAATATTGGAAGTCTGAAACAAAGCTTTTGCTGGCAGCCTTCTTGATGAGCGCCTATTCAAACCAGGGCAGAAATGGTGGGATCAGCAGTATTGGAGAAACAGCTCCAGATAAAGATCTCTACTCAACACTGCTTTTTCTCTTCATTCTGATAATCACCAAGAATAAAACTACCCTCGATGGAAGTGCTGCCACAGCGTGTGCCCTGGTAGGAGTGCAGAGAATTTTCTTGTGTCCTTCTCATGGGAATTTTGGGAGATAAAGGAGGAGAAGTGGAAGGAATGGTAGTTAGTAGTAGTATCTTGTAGAATGGTGAGGTTGCATCTTAAGCTCTGGCCACAGTCATGAAAGAGATTTGCTTACAGCTGACTATCTTGAAGGTATTGCAACACTGGCTAAGGTGGCTAAAAGAGCACCTTCTGGAAATCCAGAGGGGCTGGGCTGAACTGAAGGTGTTATGGACAGACTTCATCCTTCATCTGTCGCTGCCATAACCGGCAAGTAACTTCACTGAGCTTGAAGAGAAGGTTTACCCTTACAATGAATGGTGTGTTTAGAGAGTCATGCAGTGTCCACCTTCCTGGCAATTGCCCCTCATGTCCCCAGCACTTTGGGTCTCACTAGTGTGTCCTTGGCTGCTTTATTTGAGGAAGGCCGTAAGTCTGGTGGTGATTCCTGCCACTCTGCTATTGCTAGCAGGAAATGTCATCACTGTAAGAACCACCGGTGGTTGCAGATTGAAGTCTGAATTTCTCTAGTTAAGGGTGAAGCTGCAGTGTAAATTCCTGGCAGCTCTCATACGTAAGATTGTGCAGCATTGCTCTGGAAGCATAAAAGTTTCAAACTTATTCAGTGTTAAACAGAATAACCCAATGGAAGTAGTCACATAACATCGTATTATCATGCTAACTGGAAGTTCTGGCAAAATGTGTGCCACTTTCCTGGCTGGTTTTTGGCACTTAATTCCCTTCGCAATTCCCAGATTCCTTTTGCTGACTCAAAACCATCTGCTTAAATAGTTTCTATGTTCTGGTCTTAACTTTAAATATTCTTCCAGTTTGTCTGGATAATTTTGATGCCAGTTCTTTTTTTTTTTTCCCAGAGTACTTGGTGCCCATCCAAGCTCGGTATCATCAAGAAATGCTGTAATCCAAACCATGAATGAAGCACTGGATGGAACCATGTCCAGAACAGATACCAATTGACATGTTCATACAAAGAGTGATTTGCAGTATTAGGAGGATATATAATAATAATTGGCTATATCGGTTTAATAAATTATTAATTTACAGAATTCCTGTCAGCAGTTTCCCATTCTGCTGGTTATTAGTCCAAAATCTGTGCTGTTTGAATATGTCACTATTTTCTCTTGGAGTGAAGACCAGATCCTAATCATGACAGTATTTTTAAAGAAAGTATTTAGCAAGTACACAGCCATAGAGAATGCACAGCACTGCCAACAAGTTGTTCTCTCTGGTGCCAAAACACTAAATTAACAACTCTGAGCCAAGCATCTGTGAAAACAAAGACTAGCCTGTTCAAACCATTATCTAGAGGAACAAGAACAATAGCAAAGGCTTCCATTTGCTGGTTGGTTTCCACCCAGAAATGTATGTTTAATAGTAAGCTGTGCTGTGCAGACAGGCATCTGGAAAGAAATTTCTCCTGTTCAGTGAAAACAAAGTGCAGAACTCGCACTTCTTGTTATCCCAGATAAATACCAGGCTTTCTCTTGCTTGTAACCATACCACCCATAACCACACAGGTCCCTGATTTGAAGTGTTTGTTCAGCCAAAATTTCACATGTCAAGCACTACAAAGGTTAAATCTGTTTGTTTCTGCAATGACTGCAAGAAACAAAATTGCGGTTTTCCCTGAAGGGATCTCCTGCTCAATCTAATGAAGATAGAACAATCATTTATTCCTGGTGGGTGTCGTGGAGCAATAAGGAGTTTAAATATACTGAGCCAAATACCAGCCTATACGCTGAGCACGCCAGTTTACATGTGGCTTCTGGGGTGTCAGGCGGCATCTTTCGCACAATAGAAAAGACAAATGTTATTGTATCTGGTGCAGGTCCCTGGAAACGACCCTGAACGTCAACACAAGCGTTGTTCCTGACTGACTAAACAGGGAGCAATGCACCTGAAAGGGCATGTTCTGGTTGATAGCTACGGAGCAGCAACAGCAGGAAATAAGCAGAGTCCTCGGAAATCTGCCTTGCTGCTGTGCCTGGCCATCGTTCTTTCCATAATTACGTTCACTTGCGGCTCCAGCACATTTGAGCCAGGAAATTTAACTCTATTTTGAGCCCAAAGACTGTGGTCAGGTCAAACCACAGATTGTGAAGCATATTCTATCTTTACCTGTGAAGCATATTCTGTCTTTACTGTAGCAAAATCTGCGGTTGAAGTAATGAAATCTATTGACCTTATAGTCCTTATAATTAATTGTGTCAAACATCTGGGTAATTATCTCGTGACTTCTACTTGTTTGCTTGCCTGTTTGGGAGCACGACAACCTGCAGCATGCAGCTGCTTCTTGACAAGATCGTGCATTTTCATTGCTTGGAAAAGTGGTGCTTCAAATCCAGAAAATCTTCTGGTGCTGTCCCAGTGCAATTCAGCCCCATCACGCCTTGCTCCAAGTCCCGTTTTCCTCTTGTTTGGCAGAGATTTGGCTGATACGACCTGACTCTGTTTCCTAGCAGGGCTACAGAGAGGCAGGGGAAAGGCAGAGCCTCTCTTGAGCTGCTTTTCTGTCCTAGCAAGGAGGGAAGTAGGGACCCAAGGGGCAAAGCTTGCCTGAGAAAGAAGTGGTGGTGCTGAGGGAGTTCGAACTAGGCAGTTTGGATGAGACAGAGTGTGGCACACAGGGAGAAAAGGGCCATTTTTCTAGTTGGTAGGGTCAGAAAGGAGGAAGGTTTTGACCCTTCTCACTATGCTTAATTTCATTTTCAAATACAGCTTAAACAGGAAATTCTGCATTCACATAAACTTAGTGATGGATGGTTGTGGCTAGAGGTGCTTATTCTGACAACTATTTGATTAAATGAACGGCTTCCAGATCACCTATTTGTATCTGCCATCCTTGGGGCTTATAGATTGTTTGTCTACTTTTATTGGTTTAAGTTTCCATATTTGTTCAAGGTGTCAGATGGGAAGTGGCTTCTGGTAAGCACAGAAAAGTAACACTTACCTGGAACAAATTTTAGCTTACATTTCTAACATGACTCTTCCATTGGGAAAATGGGTGGGGGCGATGCTTCCCACTCTGTGACCTGCCACCCTGGGATTGTACAGGAGAGTCACGTCTAACGCTACTTGAGGGGGAAGCAGGATGCACCAGTAAGATCCAGCTTGAAAGAAGCAGAGGAGCCCAGCAGAGATTTCCAAGGCAAAAAGTGAGGTGCCTGGAAGTGCTGCAGCTCTCCAGGACACAGATGCTGGAGTTTGTGGCAAGGCACCTGAGTAGGTGCAACGCGTAGTGCAAGAGAAGGAGAGCTCTAGACTCCCAGGAGGTGAGGCAATAAGAAAGGCTTCCTGAAGGCACCATCAGTCATGCAGATCTCTTGCTGGAGGTGAAGAACTTCCTCTTAGTCTCGAATAAGATGAAGGGGATACGCAAAACTGTAGAGAAATGCTTTTTTCTTAGGAAAGCATAGAAATGCATTGCATAGAAATGTGATTTTTTCATGTGAACAGTGGGATGGAAGTAGGTTTTTTGCAGAACTCTTAAGCTTTCTGTTTTCTTCTGCTGTTCTATTATGGACACAACCAGCTGCAGCAAGGAAGGCAGCGTCCTGGACCAGCTAACACTGGCTTTTTCTGCCAACTCAAACCCTCTGGCTCTTTTGCAAAATTGTTTCCTGTGACATTTGCTGGTCTCATTTAACATCCCCTTTGATAACCAGCCTTCCTACCAGGTATCTGACCACTGCACTAGCTCTGCAGCCAGCAAGGCAAGAGACAGGAGCCTTTGAAAAACTGCTGTGTCTCAGACCAATGCTGAATTTTTAAAGAGAGTGATTTTAGGGGACATCCTGCTGACAATATCTAATTTGGGATTAAATTTTGTAATAATGTAATACTTAAAAATAAGATAAAGCTATTTCTAACTTAGATGAGTATTTTGGGAAGACTGGAAAAGTCTCTTCTAAAGGAAAAAAAAAAAAAAATCAAATTAGAACCTGAGGTAAAGTTCAGTTAAACCTGCAAGTGAGACCTGGCACAGTAACTGTTGGTGAGCTCAGATATTTTATAAATGGGCATAAATCCACTGACTTGGATTTACAGCCATGTAGAACCAGGTTTGCATTTAGGCTACTCTGTAGAGGGGAATAGCGATTATAGCAGCGTCTAAACAATTTTTAAACCAATTATAATGTTTTAGGATGGATAGGAATGATTTCCTTTATCTTAAATTCAGTGGGTATAAACATCTAGCTATAGAAGTCATGTATTTCTAGTATATGATCTCCCTAAACAGGGATGACATTGGTCCCTTAAATGAGGTTTCAGAGCAAAGGTTGTGCTACGCTTCAGTCTCACACTTAAATCCTCTAAATCCAAAGTTAAAGCAGAATTCTGGCAGGGTTTATATTCTTTGCTGTCTATCTATGAAATTAAATTTAAGCCCGTGAGAATAGCATATGTTATTCCTACTCCTGTGACAGTCCTGCAGTCTTGTGATATTGTTCTGGTACAAATTGTCCTAAAAAGCTGAAAAATTGACATGAATTTAAATATTTACCTCAAATAGGTCTGGAAGCACCTGGCTGGGAAATTTCTATTCTGTTACCAAAAATCATTTGACGTAAATTCTTGGGTACTGCACTTGAGGATTCTTCTACTTAAATCTAGCTCTGTTGACTTAAGTATGAGCCTGGTCCATGATGCCACGGTAAGAGAGGAGCCCACAGCCACTAGAGATAACACAAGGTTCAAACCATGTGTCTAGTAAAAACAAAGTGTGGGGAGTTGAGGGGAGATGATCCCGTACGGGAAAAATGAACTGAGATAAAAGGAGAAGGAGGTGGGTGACCTACAGCCAGTCAGGAGTAAGTTGGTGTGGAAGGTGGTATGGAGTTGTGAACTTCAGGACAAAGAAAAGCTGAACTGCTGACCTTCTTACATATATCTCTGTGTGTGTGTGTGTATATATATATATATCTCTATATATCTTGGTCTCAGGCCAAATCTCTGCTCTGCTAGCTGAGTAATTATAGGGCCAACTATTTCTCTCTACCACAAAGGCCTTGCAACCAAAGAACAAAACAGTAGACAGCAAAAAAAGGCAGTGGATGGCACGCAAGTAATAAATAGCGTATGGGCAAATATTGCAAAAGCTAGAAAGCGTGGAAGCAGGGTGTAGTGGAAAGGCTCTGTGGAACACACACAGAGGACAGCTCTCTGAGTAAATATTCATGAAGAATTACTGCAGGTATTTATCCATGCCCAATGAAAGGGGATGTGCGTGTGTGAAATGGGCTGATCTCTTCTGCCATGAAACCTCTGCTCTCTTGGAGCCGTTCCTTCCACTGGAAGGAGCAAGTGTGAGACAGCAGTGCCCAACGGCCCTGCCGCAGCCCGTACTGCCGGGCTCACGGCATTGCGTAAGACACTCATAAAAGGGGAAACTCGTGAAACTGCGTGCAGAATGAAAATACCCTGCAGGAAAAACGTCTGCCCCCTCTGAACGTTTCCCTCCGAGATGTTACAGTTAAGGCTGGTCAAGGAGAGACATGAGCTGCATTTTAAACCTCTCTACCCTCCAGTTATTTGTGTTCCGTCAGCCACCTGCAGCTAATGTTTCTCCTTTTTTTTCTCTCTCTCTGCTCTGACAGACCTGAGCTAGACAAGACACGTACCATTTGTAGAAACAGCTCTTCAGTGGATGAGGAAGTCCACGAGGACCTCCTTCAAGACGCATTCCCTGCATCATGGTGCTGATGGAAGAGGCTCTCAATTGGTGCTCCCATCAATAGCCACTGTTTATTGATGCTTCAACAGCCATCTCAATAGAGAGCAATGTTCAGAGTGGAGAATGGTCTTCATGATGACCACCTTCTTTTAATTTTTTTTTTTCCCCAGTGATGCTCTTTAAATCAGATTTGACATTGCCACACAGGTCACCAGCTCCCAACAGGTTTGCTGTGCCAATAGGAAAGATGAGGTTTGGAGGGGAGGACAAACTCATCATAAACACTTTTGGTCTTCCCAGTGCAGGCTGGAAGGTTGACCCCAGGCTTCCAAGCGTTTCGCTGCAGTGAGTTTGCAGAGATCAGAGGAGCAGGGAGAGGGTTGGGCTGGGGGGAAGACAGCCAGGAGGTGAGAAGGGGAAAGGAAGCAATGACTGAGTTGGAAGAAGGGAGAAGAAAGAGAAGAACATGGCAGCAGTGGAAGCTATCTGCTTTCATACTGAGGTGTGAAAGGTGATATGATTTAAGGGAGATAACAGAAGAACTGCTAGGGTTTTTTAAGTGTAGTGGGATTCACAGATATGCCTTTAAACATTTAGTTAGGATGTCAGATAAAAAAAATATTCAAAAGCTACAAGGAAAATTGAATTGCTGGCTTTGCTTGTAAGGTTGTTTGAAGAGCTGTGAGCATGTGTTTTGCTGGCGTGATACTTTTCCTTTGTGGCAAACAGGTGAAAATCTTTTGGAGAAGCCCTGAATAAATTGCTGAGAAGCTCTTGGATCTTGATGGGTGGCAATCTGGAACAGCAACTGGAACAGAACAAGGGTTCAGTTCAGGTAAAGAGGACAATAGTATGTGATTTTTGTTGTTGTTATTATAATTTTAAAGACCTGCAGGTTAGAACCTCATGGTGCTGAGCACCACACACGTATAGAATGAAACTCGGTCCCTCCCTAGTGCAACTCATGCTCTGAATAGACGTGAATACTGAGAAAGAGCAGACGTGTAGCTTGTTCCTTGCCCTCACACCAGTCTGTGGTGGAATTTGGGAGGGACCACAGATCTCCTGCTGTGGTTACAGCCACTAGTTTGCATAATTTGTTCTCCTTATTGATATCCTGCTCCGTCCTTTCCATGCTATAAAGAAGGAAAAGTTCTACTGTTAAGGAGAGTTTATGATTAATATCAGTAGGTTACTAATATTTAAGCAGGTTTTACTCCAAATTATCCTTGCCCTTCACAACTGGATGTCTTTAAATATTTCAAAATCACAGATCTTTGACTAGCAATAAACTACATTTCTTACTGACATGAGACTAGTATTCAGCTAATTGCTCCTAGGCATAAGCCTTGCATATCAAGGTTATGTGTTCTTTCCCAGAGCCCAGTTACACAGCATATTTCTCATTTTTAAAAATGAAAAAAAGTTTGAATATTTCAGGACAAAGCACACAGAAGAATGTTTAGAGTTCCTATATGTAATGTACATCACAAATGTGGCAGTCAAGGATTGGCACATATTTTTCTTCCCTTCCTTTGGCTTTCTTCATTGTCGCTAGATCAGATCTCAAGATATCTCCAAACACAACTTCTCATTTACCCCCCTAGACTTAGCACAGCTAGTTTTGGTTCAGCACCGGCACGCAGCACTTCCAGATGCAATGACCTGGTTCACTGGTGACCAGTCAGCTCTGACAATGCCAGTTACAAGAATGGCTCATCAAGAAATAGCTCATCTCCACCTGTACACAGAGATACAGTCAGAGGTCACCAGTTAACCGTGTGGGACCCTTGTTCTGCTCAGTGGCTTCCTGAAATAACATTTTATCAGTTCTAGGATTAAAGAAGAATCCCTGCTCCATGTCAACAGAGGCCTTTATCTTCCCATTAGTCCTGTGAGTATACAGATGGGTGGGAAGCTGAGCTTCTGCAAGTGGTTTACCCTTCTAGAATTTGCACTAATCACCCCTCCCCAGGTAATGCTCCATGGAACAAAAATAAGGCATAAAGCTGAACTCGCCAGTGTCCATAGACACTCTCCAGTTCAACTGTGTCTGAAGTCCCTGTGATTTTATAGTTGCATTTCTCAAAATCAAGTTTCCTAGCCATCAGCTCCTCCCAAAATTCAGGTGTTGTGCCCAAAGCTATTGGACAAGGCAGTGTCATC
This sequence comes from Coracias cyanogaster, assembly GCA_033124195.1. Classification (NCBI taxonomy): domain Eukaryota; kingdom Metazoa; phylum Chordata; class Aves; order Coraciiformes; family Coraciidae; genus Coracias; species Coracias cyanogaster. The sequence goes on from JAVSBS010001530.1 coordinate 14,043, forward strand.
TTCCCAAGGATGCAGGGCTGTGCTGTATTTCTGTACTTGGGTGCAGAGGAGCAGAAGCAACACCTCAGCCTCTTACCTGGCGCAGCATCTAGTGAGAGGTACTTGCTGTCCTAGAGTGGTGGGGCTCACCCCTAACAGCTTCCCACCTGAGTCCACTGTGTGGATTTTGTGTGCGTCCAGGGAAGAGGGAGAGCTGCAGCGCCAGTGCTGGGAAGGGAGAGAGCAAAAAAAAAATCATGAAGCAATGTAAGCCCTCCACTGAACCATTGTTTTGGCTGGTGTGCTAAAATATCTCTAAAGAGACAGAAGTTCTGCTGCCTACCAACCGTGGTTGGTTCACTTGCTTTGGGGGAATAGCTCATTGCTTGGCCATTGGCATGTTAAAATTGCAGCCAAAACCAGAGGAGCTATGGAGCCATAACCACGTGGACACTTCATAGATGATTGTAATGGGATGCAGTACAGAGAAAGCAAGTGTCAACTTTTCTTAAGAAACAGGTGAATCATTTTTAATATCTAATAAACCAAAAGCAAACTCATTTACTTTTCCCTTTGACACACAAATGTGTGAAAGTAGAGTTCATATTCTCTGTGGGGCCAATAAAAATTTTAGCAGTGTGTGGAAGAGTAAATAGAGACGTACTCTCCTTTAAAGAGAACACAAAAAAGATACAAAGTAGAGTACACACATATGAAATCCATAAACGTTACGATAAAGGGCTTGAGGTAAGTATATCAGAAGAAAGCAAACTAGAAGCTCATGAAAAGAAAAAGATTTATAAGGAAGAGGGGAAAAAAATTAGTTGGCCTTAGTCAAGATAATATCAAGGAGAAAGTTGCCTGATTTAAAATAAATTGTAAAAAGAAATTAGTCATTTTTTAAAGGAAAGAAAAAGAATAAAAGAAGCAGAAACAGAGCTTAATTTGAAATAAAATCCTCTGGGAACAAAACTAATATAAGTGACTTGTGAGAGACATTGTTTTCATATTAACACAAAGCAGAGAAAACAAAACTAATGTGCAGGAGTAGAGATGATAATTCTAATTACGACTCTTTTTCTTTTGTAGACTTTCAAAAGCCCCTAATCCTCCACCCTTTTCACCTGATTATTTTTGAAGCACATAATTTTTTTATTTTTTTTTTTTTTATATTCAATGCTGTCATAATGTAGTACAAGCACATGCAAGCGCTTCTCTGCATGCCTGCTGCTGGTAGCTCTAACTGCAGTGCTGTGTAGCATTAAAACTGGACTTCATCACCCACTTGGAACTTAACATGCTTCAGCTTGCTGCTCATTTCATGTGCAGCATTTCAGTGTCCTTGCAACTTGCCAAATTCCATGGCTTGGCTTCTGAGGTTGCACTAGCAAGCATTTAGACTGAGAACTGAGGTTGTGGAGTCTCCTTCTCTGGAGACTTTCAAGACCCATCTGGATGCATTCCTGTGTGACCTGGCCTAGGTGAACCTGGTTTGGCAGGGGACTTGGACTAGATGATCTCTAGAGGTCCCTCCAACCCTTACCACTCTGTCGTGTCTGGAAGTGCCCTTTAGAGATTTGAAGGAATGAATATTCTCAGCCAAGCCCAAAAAGAGTTCCCCCTCCACCCCATGTCAGTGGAATACACTGTTCTTGCATGGGATAGGAATGCAAATACTTTTTTTCTTTGAAGTCAGGAACCCCACCATTTACTGTCTGAAAATGGAATTGAACACTGAACCAGGAACCTCAAAGGAACCTAACCTCCCATAGACTGCAAGATAATGATTGAATGACTCAACGCAAACTTGGCTTTCATGACAGCTTAATAAGGTGGGTGCTGTAGGTTGGCTTCCAAGCATGACAGAAAAACGTGTAATCCTCTGTTCACCTCTGCAACACTTTCCCATTACAGTTCTTCTTCAAAGTAGGAGCCACTGCAGCAAGAAAATTTGTACAGAAAACATGATGGAAAATCAACTTTCCACCAGATATGTAGTAAAGATGTGTAAGGGGTGTCAGACTAACATCTTCAGTCCATTCCTCTCCCTAACCTTGCAGATGTTGATGAAAATGAGAATTGAAAAAAAAAAGTAATTTCTCTTGAGTGTTTTCTTTTCATTTCCTTCGGAGTTTTCTTTTTTTGAGTGAATTCACCTTTACTCAAAAAGCCATTTTTATCTTTAAAACTGATTCTGATGAGAAATCTTTTGACTATGTTATTGTATATTATACTTAGAAAAGTAAGAAGTGGAATTTTTTTCCTGTCTTGCCATTTATGTTATGTCTTTAGGTCATGTCTCTGTCCCAGAGGTGGCATTGCTGTGAAAAGTCTGTGGTAAATCACCAGGACGAGAAAGGAGCTTATCTCTTTGAATTGAATGTAGTCAAATTTGTGTTACACCCTCTGTGATCTGCTAACAACAAGTTGAACATGCAAACCATGTCGCAGAGACATATACATGCAGGTAATCCTCTTATTTGCAGACTTGAACAAATATTGACAGAAGAAACACCATACCTGTTGGTAATGACCCACCACACTGATGACAGATCACAGCCTTCACTAGAGCTTGGGTATGGAAATACTGGAATCACGAGGCTCAGCTCCGTTTTTCCAGCAGTAATAATGTGTTTTCTTCTTTTGTGCTAAAATTGATCAAGTTGAAGGAGCGACACTGCTCTTCCTGGGGCAGGTGTCAGAAGCTACTTCTGGATGCTGCTTTAATGGTGTTTGCTATGTAATGGGAACTTCAGGTGTAGCTTTACTACATGTTCCAGTCAGATTTTAGGTGGGCTGAATGACCTCCTAGGGGTGCCTCTCTCCACTGCTGATCGAGAAGGTCAAAGAAACTAAGAGCTGGATGTAAGAGACTCAGTTAGTTGCTTTTCACTCTGATTTTCTCAGCTCCTCTGTGTAAGTCTTGATTCCATTTTGAGTAGGATGCCATGGGCTAGGTGTGAGAGGTTTTGTTAGACCAATATAAACCAGAATGCTTGGGAGATTCCTTCTGTAAACTGGTTTTTGAAAATAACCCATCCGGTTTTGTAGATGGTAGAGGTTTTGATGGGATGCCTATAGTAGAAATACCCTACATTTTGGAATTACTATTATTGCATTTTTGCTATACAGAGAAGCTTTAAAATGTAGCAGTAATGTTTTTGTAATGACAATGATCTGAATGTATTTGTAAGATTAATTTTTGGGGGGCAATAGTGGGGAAAAAACAATGGGTTGGACAGCTCTCTCCTGGGTTGGCAGCAGTTTGGATACTTGCAGATTCCTAAATTGCTTGTAATAGTCTCCTGGTTTCACTCTGAATTTTCATCTTGGAGCTCCAGCCCCAAAAGGATATTGAGTTTGAGGTGGATTAGTATAACCATAGTTCAACAGAGGAAAAGAAAGGAAAACTGTTCTGTTAATTTTAAGTGAGAAACTGCCTACATGTCCACCAAATAATCCTTCCTTAGTGTATCTTGCGTGCCTGCTTGATGAGGAACCACAGGCTTCGGTGTATCTGGCTCTTCAAAGAGCAAACTTGGTAGGTGTGATGCCAATGAGCAGCTGTGTGGTCAGCCTACCACACCGCAGCACATGGACCTTCCCAAGCCTGTTGCTGAACCTCTCTAGATCACTAGATTCCTATCAATACAAGAGCTGCTACTAGAAGAACTTGTCAGGAACATTAGGCCAGGATAATTTTGCTAAAAAGACCTTTCTGGTAACCAGTCCACTCCAAAAAAAGAAACAGCTCTTCCCCTTCTATCCCTCCTGCCCCCCAGCCAAAAGAAGCAGTTCTCCATCTGCTTCCTTGGAAGGCTCAGTTTTTGCCTGGAAAGAACCTTCATGCCAAAACCAGCAAGCACAGACATTACAGGTTGATTCCCTCCCCCGTATATTGTCACTTTTTTTAAAAAATTAATCCAGATTTGAGGTCAACATTTCCTCCAAGGACATGATGATGCCTTTTTGCTTGTTTTTTGAAATCAGGAAAGTATGTCTGATTTTAATACATCTTTAATTGTGTTCAATAGCTTGCTGAAGTGAAGCTCAAATTATACCCTTTGTGATGACAGTGGATCAACTTCTCTACCTGCTTGGGTGGATACGAAGGCTTGGGTCCTCCTGGTGCCACTGACTCAGGACTGCTACAGGAAGACTGTGTAAGAAGGTCTTCTCTTATCACTTGGCATTTCTGACTTGCTAATCTGATTTCAAAGAAAAATTGTTTATAGGAGTTCCTGGTTCAGATCCTCTTCATTGCTGAAGTTGATGTCAAAGCACGTGCAACTGTAACTGGATGAGCAGGTCAAGCTTGCTGAGTTCAGCCCCAGATATGCTAACAATTTACTGATTTACCAGCTCTCAGATGCCAGTTAATAACCAGAGAATAGCAACCTATTCAAAGTTACTGAGTCAGACAACCTGCCTTCTTCCTGTACCAGTGCCAAAACCCAAGGCTGGGTGATGTTCCAGCTCAACAAATCTCTGTGTCAATGATTGTATTTATCTGATGCCCCTGGCTAGATGAACTGATAAAAACACCAGACTGTGTTTTGTCCCCTCCAGCCCTTCTTCCCCCTTTACTTCCCATTTCTACTTACACGGTTTTATTACCACAATGTCCGTCTCTTGCAGCACTTTCTGACCAAGAAAGTAATATGGTGAAAGGGGAATGCAACTCAAGCTACTTCTCCTGTGCCCATTCAGGCTCTTGCTGGTGGCAAGGGGGGCGTATCAGCGACACTTGTCTGCCCTCCAGCACGTCAGAGAAAATACCTGCTTAGGGAAATTGTGTGAGGGGGGACAAGCTACGTGGCACCCTTCACAGGATCAAGTGGAATAGATAGAGAAGGTCATGAGTCCATCGCACCTTGAACAGACTAGTTAGCATCTTCCAGATGTTTTCCTTGTGTCCCAAATCAAGCTTCCAGTTCCCTTCCTGACAGCATATAAAACCTATTACAGGAAATAGAAATATGTGGTCACGAAAAGAAGATCAACGTTTTCATGAGTTTTCTTCCTTCCTCCCTTCTTTCTTTCCTTCTTTCTGTCTTTCTTTCTACCAGCTGTATAAAATGATGTCCCTAAAGTATGGACGCGACTTGTCCAAGAGAGCCTTGGGAAAGTCAATGATAGGACTCTTACTTGTTCTTACGTACTCCAAAGTAACAAAGGCTTTACCCTCATGATGCCTTTAGGGACCCTATGCAAGCAACCAGTAAGAATCTTTACATTGATGCCCTTGGGCACGCCCACCAACAGAAAGCTCCCGTCACTCAGGGTTAACAAAGAGGTGGAAATCTTTTGGGAAACTACAGGCTTCAGTTCTGCATGGCTGCTGTCAGCACACTGGCCCGTGGGGTCAGCTTGCCTGTGCCCACAACCAGCAGCAAGCCGTATTCTTTTATGGTAACACTGGAAAAACAACTGGTGTCCTTGGAGGTGGGCCAGTGGTATCCTGTTGGCACGGTCCACGTCCATGGTTGTTCCTATTTGGCTCCATTCCCTTGAAGAGACGAGGAGCAGCTGTGCAGGAAGTACGTGATGCCCACACCACCTCATGCTTCTCCTGGGCAAACAAACACAGCCTGGTTCAAGGCTTCTGTGGTAGTTCTAGAATCAATTCCCCTCATGTGCATGACTGCAGGACAGCAAATGAGAGCTGCCACAACTGGTGGGCAGGCTGGAGACGTCCTGTACCTGAGATCTGACCTCCACAGCTGCCAATATTGCAGAGGTTTGTGAATGATGACGTAGCCATCTCTTAGGCAGCATTCCCATACAGTTAAAAAAAAAACGGGGTGGGGGGGGGATGGGGGTGGGTGTGTTCTTGTCTGAAAACAATTCCCATTTTCTACCAAAATATCAAAAGAATTCAGTTACCTTAATTGCATTATTAAAAGGTTTTAAGCTCTTTCCCACCAATTATTCTATTGTTTCTTTATTGATTTTTCCATTTGCCACTTACCAGCACTATCAGAAGGAAAGGGAGACTCCTTCTATGCCAACACTGAGCAGAAACTAACAGGGTATAAACGCCAAAGTACATGAGAAAATACAAAAGTAGAAGAACCTCTGTCTTATTATTATTTTTATTGTATTTGTCCTAAAGAGAAGCAGAGTTTGGAGTTGCAGAAAGGAAGGGAAAGAAGTTGATGGAGGAATCAAAAATCTGATCATTTGAAACATTCCAAAGAATATTTTCCAAGTATGCTTGAAGGAATGAAAGTATGTTTGACTTGAGTGTAAAATAATTTCAGATGTCTGATTTTTGATAGGCTTGTGTGTGTGTTAAAGCTGTAGAGATTAATACATTAAAAAGTAAAGTATTTGGCTTTAGAAAAATGAAAAGCTACTGTGAGAAGCCAAGTTTTAGCTGTGTGGTTACTACTGAGCAGGGTGAAATAGTTTGTACACATAAAGACCACGCTGTGCCTTCACAGCTAAAGACATCATCCAAACAGTCTCTGACTGCCAAGGCTACTTTCATGGTGGGAAGCTCTTGACCTGGATTGCCTCTGGGTGTTGTGTGGGGCTTCTGTGGCACTAAAATATAATTATTCTGTGTTTGGTTTGGGCCTTTTTCAGTCTAAAGGGCACAAATCAATGAAAGGGGTAGAGGTGTCTTAAAGCATGATGCCAGACACTTAAGTTGTGGACCTTGGGCATGGGACTAGGACATTTGATGATTTAAGACCCAGTCAGATAATGCTAAAGAACTCTATAGGTCAGAGGGAGCTGGTCCTAACATAGCCTTCTCCATCCTGCCTTTAGGAGGGAAGTTCCCAAATGGAGGTATCCCTTAAATCCAGCATGTTAGTGCACCATTTTTATGGTTATAGATAATGCATCACATCCTATTTTTCCCTTACATTTTTGTACCTTCTTGTGCCCTCTCTCTTTTCCAAATAGGACTGAAAGTGGAACCTGTTATCACTCAAGAAAATGCCTTGATATATTCACAAGGAGCTGTTCCTTAAGAATGAGAACAAATGCTTCCCCCCCCTCAGCACTTTGTTATCTTTTTGCATCTGGGAGCATCGGGAACTCCCAGGCACATCCTGGGAGTTTGGACATCCTTCTTTAGATCCTAGGAGTATGACTTAGTTGCCTGGATGTAGCATCCTTGAAAAAGCCTTGTGGCACTTGAAACGGCCCAGGATGCCTGAGAGGCAGAAACAGGGAATTTGTGCCCTTCTACCTCTGCAACCACAGGCAATGTCAGATGCTTGCAAAGGGCACCTTCGTGTGCCTGTGCTTGTGGAGCTGTATCCCACCTTTTCCACTGATTGCAGGATGCTGAGTTTGAGGGTAAATATTCACATGGAGGACCTTGATTCCCTCTATAGAGCTTAGAGGGAATGTGCTCTTCCACCTCAGGGGTCCAAGTTGCAACCCTGAAGCTGAGTTTGTGACTTTTCACAGCTACTGCAGAGCTGATCAGTTGGGAGAAGGCAGCGTCTAGAACCTCATGATGGCTACTGCTGTCCAACCGAGCCAGCCACACCACTGATAGTGAGAAAAGAATTCAACTTGTGGAATGAGGAGGTAAGAGAGAGCTTGAATGGGTTGTTTGCTCTTGTCTTACCTTGGTATCACCTGGATTATTCACCGCTGCAAGGGTTATTAACACAGGTTGTGTGACTTCCAGTCAGGCAATGAGCTCAAAATCTGCCTGGAATTCTCCATAAACACACCCATTGCTTCCTTGTGGCATAAAGATGCTATCATAAAAATCTGTGGGTTGAGTACCTCTCTCAGAGTAATCTTCTGCATACAGCTTTAGCTATATACCTAAAAAGCTGAGCTGCGTTCACCTCCTTAAAAAATCTGGAAAATAGGTCCCTCGGCATAGAATCATAGAATGGATTGGGTTGGAAGGGACCTCTAAAAGCCACCTGGTCCAACCCCTGTACAATAATCAGGGACATTTAATTGGCACGGCTATGTAAAGAGCTGCCTTTCTGGAAGGCTGTTTGCAATGTTGTAGTTGAATGGCAGGTGTTCTAGTAGGAAGGCTCTGAACTACAGCGTGGAGTGAACCATGCCACGCAGCAGTCAGGAGATGGCACGTCACAGTCGTCGGAGCTAAGGCTCAGAGTCGCCTCGCTGTTGGTAGAAATAAGACTTTACACTTCAGTATTGATTCTCTAAGCCATTCGGTACCTGTACCTCATTATCAGGATAAATCTGTGTAGCCCGAGATTACCCCTTTCTTGTTTGGACAATATACTCTTTATTAATTACCTCTTACACACCAACTAAATGAACTAGTTTTCTTTCAAATGTATTACTACACTGGTCTTTACTATGACACAGTTACTCAGTAATACATATGCCTAAGTCATGAAATAGGGAATCGATTCCTGCTTTGCTGGAGGGCCTGTGTAAGGTGATAGTTGGGATTTGTTCCTCTCTTGGAGGGTAGAAATGTCTTCAGTGTAACCTTAGGCTGTTCAAAGTCAGTGGCCAGGAGAAGCTCTTTGCTTAGGGTTTATGGTTCTCCCAAGACCACTCAGATTCTCTGGTAACACAATTAGGGATCCAAGGCGCTGTGAACGCTTCCTCGGCTTCAGTAGTGTGCGGGATGGTCTTTCCACTTTACTTGAAGCTGAGGCTTCAGGTTGTTTTGTAGGGCACACTGGGAGGGTTTTTCTCTTGCAAGTTTATAGTGCGCACAGTTGTTTTAATCTTTAAGGTTTATTCATTTCCTCTGTCAGCTGATACTTTCTGTTCTTCTGGTCATTCTAGTTGCATTGCTGCTTGGAATGGAACAGTGAGATTGAGTCGCTCTGTGATCTGTGAATGAAACCCAGCACACTGTAACAACACATTGGGCACTTCTGCCCTGCGTGTATTTGTCAGGTTGGAGTTAATCCCTGAAAAGTGGGTGTCCAGCTGCCACCACTGATGACTTAGACACCACTGAGTTGGACTTGATGACCCATACGGGTGCCTTCCAACTTGAGATATTCTGTGATAAGAAAAATCCCCTTTCTTTCTGCCTTTTATATTTGCTTGATTCGATGGTTAAAAGCATGATTAAGGGCTTGAAAGTGAAACAAAACATTTTATGTACACAAGGTGTTTTAATCCACTTAAAGATTTTTGGTTCAGTATAAAAAATAATTTCAAAAGAAAAATTATTTGCATCCTGATCTTGTGAGTGGCTCTTGTAACGCAGTGCTTGGTTTTCTCTGACTTAAAGCACCAGCAGCTAGATGATGGCTCCAGTATGGAAGTACATTTTTTCTGAGTGGGCTTTGCTAGGGTTCTCCCAAGTGTTAGTTAGCCTTGGTTTTATTTATGGACTTAGGCTCTCTTGATTTATATACACACAAGAAAGGGAATCTGAGAAAACTCTAAGGCGTTGGTTTTCATGCAGGTGTACCAAAGTGTTAGGTACCTAAGAGTTGTAGAAAATCAAAGCCAAAGGCTTGCCAAAATCCAGGTATGACTCTAGGAGTCATCACAGCCAGATCTCCAAGATAACAAGTCCAGTGCTCACTGGCAGCCATTCTGAGGATAAGATTTTGGTAAAACTGTGAAATATTTCATTCATAATGCTCATTTTTCTTTACCTCATAAGAGTGAGTTGGTTGCCAGTTTAGCCACAGAAACCCCAGCATTCAGAGAATGTGGTCAACTTGACTAAATCCAAATCTCAGCTATGTGGCAATCAGAAATCAGTGGAACCACAGCTCTTAGGTCTTGGGTTCAAACTGCCACATGTCATTGGCAAGGCAACAATATCATGATTAGCAGAGTTACTATGAACGGTAGACATAGCTTAAAATAAGGTTAAACCAGCTTTTTCTGAAGGTCGAAGAGGGCCACCACACCAGTTGCCTTTAAGTAAACAGCATCCACAATATCTTTAGCCTCTATAATGCATAGCATCGCCTTCGTGCTAGATATCCTATTGACTCTGCGTGACTCATATTTTATGACCCTCATTCGCTAAAAGGCTAGATCAATTAAGAAAAGCCCTGTTGTCTGATAACCTGATTAAGAGCTGAGTACTCAGGGTGGTGTTGTGAGACCTTTCAATTCTAATCACTTCTGGCTTCTTGTTGAGCAGCTTTATGGAATTATCCAGCCTTTGGCAAACTTTTGTATGATGCTTATTGCACCTAAAGATAAATTATTCTTTATTTGTTCAATTTGCTGCAAGGTGGGGCCCATCTACTTGTAGGGATCAGTTTTCTAAGGACTTGGTATCAGAAGGTTCATTTTCCATTAGAGTGTCATTAGGGCTTTTGTATTTTCTCCATCTTTAGAAGGAAAAAAGGGGAAAAAAAATTAATGCAGAAACTTGAGTTTTAAGACCACAGATGCACATGCTGGTTTATGTGTTCTCCGACTGGAAATGTCAGTGATTTCTATCAAATTTGAGAAAAATTCCCAAACCCAGAACTGGAATCAAGGCTTTCTTTGTTTACATAATCCAGTAACTGCGGCTCATAAAATACACTCGTTATTCCCCCAAGGTGGCCAAACCCTTCCCTCTGTGAAAGTGTTGCCACACATCGCTATCACAAAGTAATGGAAAATTTGATACGCATTGTGAGACATGCTATTAGGGCTTCTGTTCCCTTTTCCAAGGGTGGAAACATCTGTGGGGAAAATGCCATGTAGTTTACTTCTCGGTTTGGTTCTCCTTTTGTTGCTCCCCTTTGGATGTCTAATCTTAGGATCAGTGTTGAACTTCGAGTAACACGGCCCTTAACAAAGCTCCCGTGTAGGAAGGAGATGTGCCCCTTTCTTCTGGTTCGGTTTAAACAAGAAAAACTCCTGATAGCCCTGAAGTAGATAGTAGTGAGGTTTTTCTCCTTGGTAACCAGCAGTGTTTGGTGGTGGCAGCAGGAGCTCCAGGCAGTTCTGGAAGCCATTGGTGGGGCTGGGGAGTGCTGCCGTCACCCTGCCCAGCAACACGCATGCGAACCAGAAAGCACCATGCCGCCGTTTTTGGTTGGGTTGTTTTGGTTTTTTTCTTTAAGATTCAAGCCTATCTGTTTAAAACTTCCCCTGATACTGAGCTGGTTTTTGCTGCTGGGTTGACTACAGTTTTACTTCATGAGCTGAGACCCAGTTTAGAGAGTGTTTCCTTTGATAGCAACCTTACACAACTATTTTAGAAGCTACTAAGCAACATCCCCTCTCTTAGGCAAAGACCGTTGGGTCAAACTTCAGTCATTCCAGAACCTCCCTATTTCAAGAACCATCCTGTGTCCATTCTTAGATTAAGTGTGGGTTAGGTCATGTCGTTCATGTAAAGCAGAGCCTTCTTTTTTACCTCTGCTCCCTTTCATATTTTCAGGTTTCCTGAACCGTGTATATTCACTTCAATGTCGCACCATCCAAGCAATGCTTAGGTGGGGTAGGTGTTGGAAGGGACCTCTGGAGATCATCTAGTCCAACCCTCCTGCCAAAGCAGGTTCACCCTGGGCGGGTTACACAGGAACTTGTCCAGGCAGGTTGTTGAAAGTCTCCAGAGAAGGAGACTCCACAACCTGCCTGGGCCAGGCTCTGTCAGCCTCTATCTAAAGAAGTTTTTCCTCATGTTGACGTGGAACTTCCTGTGTTCCAGCTTTTGCTTGTTGCCTCTTGTCCTGTCACTGGGGACCACTGAAAGAGATGGCTCCATCTTCTTGACGCGCACCTTTCAGATATTTATAAACATTGATAAGATCCCCTCTCAGCTTTCTCCAGGCTAAACAGCCCCAGGGCTCTCAGCCTTTCCTCACCACAGAGATGTTCAAGTCCTTTAATCATCCTCATAGCCCTCTGTTGGACTCTCTCCAGTAATTTCTTGTCTCTCTTGAACTGGGGAGCCCAGAAGTGGACTGAATACTCCAGATGTAACCTCACCAGGGGAGAGTAGAGGGGAGGAGAACCTTCCTCGACCTGCTGGTTATACTCTTTTAATGTACCCTAGGATACACTGGCCTTCTTGGCCACAAGGGTACATTGCTGTCTCCTTAAGGATTTTAGCCATAATAGTCCTTACTGCCATATCTTACAATGAGTGATTTAGAAACTTCTTGAGAGGTGAAAAACGTCAAGAAAATAAGCTATCATCTATTTATACTCAAGGCTAAGGCACCTCAGGAGCCTTCCCTTCTCCAGGCTAACCAATGCTAGCTCTCTTAGCCTGTCCTCACATTACAGATGCTTAGTCCCTTAATCATCTCTGTGGCTGTTTGCTGGACAGAAGTAATCCAATAGCTCCATATCTCTCTTGTACCAAGGAGCCCAGAATTGCACACAAGCCCTCTGGATGTGCCTCACCAGGCCTGACTAGAGGGAAGGATCCCTCCCCCTCTCAACCAGCTGGCAGCTCTCTGCCCAATGCAGCCCAGGAGGTTGGTAACCCATAAATTCTACTGTCAGTACATGGATAGGTGGGGCAGTGTACAAAAAAAGCATCCTGAGACAGCAGGCAAGTGCAGTTGAAAGCTAATAAGACAGTGCACATTGCCCCTTCCAGATGGGAGTACCACCCACTACTGGGCAGCAACACAACAGAAACTGGATTCAAACTCAGGACACCAATGTAAGACCTGAGGCACGAGTACCATAATGATGGGCCCTGCCCAGAACTGTACCAGGATGCGGGGACATATGGCAAGGAGGGAGTCTGGTGAAGTTAGGACCAGGCACCTTTGAGATTACACTAATCATATCCCATCATACCATATCATATCTAGTAGATACATGTAACTACACACGTATGTACAAGCAAAGGCATGGGGGAATGTACTGGCAAACCTGTAAAGAAGAAGAAGACCTCCCTGGTCAGCCTGGTCACACTGGTCAATTTATAGTCTGGTAGCAGTGAGAAATCCTGAGGAATACCACAGGTCTGCATGGATCCCAAACTGCTTAACAGTGCGTTGAAAAGCAGTCGTTAGCCGTTACTGGTAGAAGATGTACTATCTGATTTATCCTGGGCAAAATGTCCAGAGGGGGTGGTGGCACATTAAGTTAGATGAGCCACTTGTGACCTACGCTTCACTTATCAGCTGTGGCTGGTAAACAAAGCCCAGAGATGGTCCAGGGTAAACTAAAGTAGGAATCCTGCAGATGTAAAGAGTTTCTATTTTGCAAGAAGTAAACATCAGGGAAGAGTCAGGATAGGACCTTGTTATCAAACAGCTGAGGGGCAATGTACATTTATAGCAAAGGCAGCAAATGGAAATTGTAGAGAACTGAAACCATATTTATTGGCTCTGGAATTAAGCAGTAAGGAAATGCTTAATCAAAACTAGAAGGTGGGAGTTCAGAAGCTGTGGAGATCTTTACACATTACACACACCTCACTCTAGTCCTGCAGTTTTGTTTCTCCTGCAAATGCTTTCACTTTTTCTTTTGCCCCCCCTCTGGAGTAACATGCCAGCTGTGCAAATGTTTGATCCTGGGAACATTCAAAAATTGATTGTGCTTTCCGGCCTCGCTGAACGCAAGCCAACCTGTGTCTACAGGAACAGTATTTTTCAGAAGCAGCAGTGAGTACGCAGACGTGTGCTCTGCTTCACTATGGGCACTTGCCAGACTCAGAAAAGAGAAAATATTTCTCTTTTCTGGTGGGTCAAATCATTCCAACCTTTACCATCAGGAGATAGTAAAAAAAAGCACTGCTTGCTCTTACAGGTGCATGTTGAGCTCTCACCACCTGCTCTTGCTCCAAGATAAGTGCCTTGCAAACCTGATCCAAAACTTCTTCTTGTGGACTTGCGACCTTTGGAGGTAAACTTGGTCTTTATTTGGGCAAGTTTTGATACTTCTGATACAGTGGGAACTGTGGACACAGCACACAGGTTCTGCAGCCTCTGCTGATCTCCCAGGCAGCTTTTCCCAGGTGAATCCATGAACATATCTACCATGACATTCACCTGAACAAAAACCTGTGCAACACAAAGGCTCTGCATCAGCCCTTTTTGCCTTCTTGCAAACTGGCATCTCCCTTCCTTGCCATAGCCACCTTCTGGACAGTATTTGGCTTTGTTTGCTCAAAGCCCAGTCCCATAGGTGACCTCCTGCGAGATTTTAGCATTGTACAAGAAACAGCCCCCTAGGTGCTACTACCTAGAAGTTGAGTCACGTTGACCAACATTTTCAGGAGGCAGGGGCTGCTCTGTCATCCCCACAGTGCACAGGACATGACTTTACATCCTATTGG